>PVKN010006590.1:0-19742 GCA_004027915.1 Capromys pilorides
AAAGAGGACACACGTCTCCCCTTCCCACCCAGCTTTCACCATCAGACTGAATTCTCCTGACTTCTTGCAGACTGGTAGCTATAATCATTTGTACATAATCAGGGAGCACTAAAATCTTTCATTCTGATTAATTACTGGTAAGTGTGCTTTACAGTACAGAGCATGTTTCAAATAACAGAACTTTTTAATTTAAAAAATAGCCTAATCATTAACACAGAAATCACTCCGCTTACCAGTATTATTTTACGTTCACCTGTTCCTGACCTCATTATAAAACCAGATGAAATGACTGTCATAAACAGGAAAAAAGGTAAAAATTCCCCAATGAAACATAATTCAGAAAATCTAGGCTTCACCTAGCGCTTGAAGCGTAACCCTATGGTGCATGTTCGTGAATGCAAAGCGTAGTTTCAGAGTCATTACTGCTTAAGTGTATACTTAATGCTGAATACTGTCACCAAAAAGGTGGTGCTCAAAATCCACACATTTATTCAGATTTCATCACACAGGCTCCACAATATCTTGGTAGAATATGCAAATTGGCCATGTACCTTTTCTTTCTGCTATTATTTAGGCAATGTTGCCGACAGTACTTTGAAATTCTGTCCCCCTACCATCCCACCTCCAAAATAAAAGGCACCAGAAGTTGGCTGGACTGTACTGTCTTTCTCCAGCACCCCATCAAGGTACCCGCTGTCAAGTAAACACTAGCAATGAGAAGCTGTAATGCACACTGGCAGGGCAGCTCATTCTTTTCAGTTCTGGAAAGCTCTGCAGCCACTTGAGTCCTTCCTTAAGGGTTACTGCTTCATCAAGGACTTCGGGATAATTGTGCCACTTCTGTCACGCTCAGATCATCTCCAAGGCACTGCCACCTCTAGGACTCACTGCAAACTTGCTGCTCACAGCAAGAGCTCCTCAGGCAGCCTCAGGTCTAGGAGGTGTGCCAGACAGCAGGCTTGCGGGAGCAGCGAGCATAGCCAAAGCGGCCACTGCTGGGGGGAGGGGGTTGGGAAAGGAAGAGAAAAGCAAAACAAAGCTTCCCAGAGGACAGCGCGCTTACAACGATGTCACCCTGCGGACAGCGCGCTTACAACGATGTCACCCTGCAGCGGTAAGTGTTCAGAGATGCCAAGTTAACTGTGCAGCTTTTCAATGGCTCTTTAAAAAAAAATGGTTCTATGAACCAATTGTTCAGCAAGCAAATGCAGAGAACTAGTCAGGGAGCCCCCAAGAACATGAGGCACTCCTGCCTCATCAGATGCCAAGAGCCTCACAGTCACATACCACATACCTCGCGCCTACGAAGAGGCCTTACAGGGGTGATGCACCAGTGCATGTGCACGAGTGAACTCTGCAAAATCCTCCACCACCCCAAACCAAAGGAATAAGGGGGCACAATTCCCTTATTTGTGACCGCAAACATAAAATTAAGGTGGAAGTGCAGCTGCTATCCAAAAATTAATTAAGCAGACATATAAAACAAGTCACTCTCTAGCTAAGACCCAATAAATAAGCCAGCCACATCAAACCTGTGAAGTGATAACCTTGCAGGGGGAGGGGTAGTGCATAGATTCAGAGGCGCCGAGCTGAAGGTTCACTCTCAAAATGAGAAGAGCCAAAAGAAAACCCTGCACATGTTTTACTTCAAAATTGCTATTTGATTCTGATTCCAAATGAAAATGTTTTGTAAAATATTTTCACAGTAGGTGGCATCACTTATCAACTGTAGGAGGGGTGTGGTGGCTTAAAGCATTTTCCTTTATTAAATTATCAAATAATCATTTAAAAGGTTTTCACACATTCTGTTCCATTTGAGATACACCTACAAGTATGGCAAGCTTGCCAGAGAAAGGAAAAAAAATATATTCAGGTTCTTTCTTTCTTTCTTTCTTTCTTTCTTTCTTTCTAGTTAGTCCAGGGTCTACAGGGTCTCACTACAGATCAGACTTGTAGTGATCCTCCTGCTTTCAGCCTCCCAAGTGCTAGGATTACAGGTGCGCGCTACCACGCCCAGTCTCTGTGGCTATCTCAACGTGCTCCATCCAGGGGCAGGGCCATCACGGCTTTGTGGTGCTGGGGATCAAACTGTTATCCTTGCGCCTGCCTAAGCAAATGCTTTAGTCTACTGAGCTATCTGGCCAGTCCTCTGGTAGTTCCTGGTTATGCAGATATTCATATTTTCTGCTTTGATTATAGAGGGTTACAAATCACATCCGCAAATCTACTTTTGCTCAGGAACGCACCATGTAGGTGGAGAAATCATGTTTCTGCAAATGACAGCAAAAGTTCCCTTTTCTTTCAGTGGGGGCGATTTGAACTTTCTTTCTTTTCTTACATGTAGCAGGAATTAGTTTCACCAATCCTGACAGGGAAAAATGAAGATATGTGTTTTAAAATTTAAAAAGTAACTAAACACAAGCACAGCGATATGTGGACATGACAGTACTTGCCAACATGTTGCCTTCTGGTTTTATATGCAATACATGAATAGTCCTTTGTACCTTATAAATTCAGTGAATCAGAAAACAAAAGGCTTTCCACATTGCAAACAAAGAAGAAAAAAACCAATCCACCTACAGCAATATCATTTAAAAAAAACAAAACAAAATAATAAGGAAAAATAGAAGTTCTTTTCTTGAGCCTGCAAGAGAAAATTCACTACAAATGTCCAAGAGAAGAGATATAAGTAGAGGCAAGTCACAAGTCTTGTGGCTATTTTGGGGAAGGCACAAATTCTGTGTAATTCAAAGCGCTCTTTGTTCATTAGGAAAATAAACACAAACTATAAACATGATCCATCAAACACAGTTTTCAAACACAAAGTTAAAAAAGGACAAATATTCTTGGAAAAAAAGAAATCAAAATAATGACAAATATATAATGGGTAAAAAAGGCCTATTTTCTTTTCATTCTGGTGCAAAAAATAAGTGTTGGTAGGCCAAGTTACAATGTACTCTGTGGAGGTATCAAAGAATGTGGCATGCCGGGAACTAGAACCCTAGAAATATAGGATGAGAGGGACAGACACGCTGCCACACACTTCAGGGCTTTCCCCTACGTCAGGGCCATGTCTGCCTCCTAGGTAATCCTTTAACTGAGGGTGAAAAGAAGGCTTTGCTTGAGAAAGAGTGGATGGCTGAAGGGGACCCATTTCAAAACTACCACTTGACAGCAGTGCAGTTCCCAGGTTACTTACATAGAAAAATATGGGTCTAGAAAGCTAACTCTGAAAGGGTCAGATGGCTTAGAGAACTGAGATAATTTCTGTATTATCTACAGTCTGAAGACAGAAGATGTGCCATTGTTTATTAATAGTATTCAAAAAGCCAAATTCTTTTATAATAAATCCTAACACAGCAGGGCAGGCACAGAGAGTTCATGCCAAATGCTACGGATTGGAGGTGGCTGGGGAGGGAAAGACTCATAGGCCATAGTTAGGCTTGCCGAGAAACAGTACTGTGATCGATTAGTAATGTCTGGCATTAGACATTATTGGAATTAGCATAAGGGAGAGATAGTAATAGATAATCAACCTGACTGCTAGCTGTCATTCCAGCAGACTCCGAAACTGCTGTTCCAAGTCTCCACTGTAAGCAAACAAAAGCTAAAATAAAGGACCAAGTCATTTCTATGGGAGAAGCCTTATTCACATCCCTATACCTCCAACAATAAACAGTAATTTCAAAACAAAACAAAAAAAATGGCTCCTAATTTACAATAAGAAGAAAAGCCTGTGATTCAAGTCCTACAAAACTGAAGAATGAACCAAGATTTCACATTCTACAGCTTACTCAAGATTGGCATAAAGGTTAGAGGGCAGGTTATGGCTTACTCCCTGCTTCCTATAGATGTCACACAGGACAAGATCAAGTGTGAGGATTTCTATTCTGGGGATACGTGGGTGGCAGGGATGTAAGAACACTCAAAATTCAAGTAAGTGGGTGAGGAAGCAAATTCAAGTCCTTGGTAACATCAACATTCCTTTTACCCCAAATGAAATTTTATTATGGAGAAAAATACATTATTGCTCTTTGGGGTGCCACTATGTTAAGGCTGCTACCAGTCTTGGCTTCTGTCCAACCTTTACTGACCCTCCGCGATGCATGTTCCCTTCCACCCTGTTCAGTGGGGATGTTTCCTGCATGCCCATCTGGAGAGATGGAAAGCATGGCTATGGCCACAATGACCTGTCCCTGAGAAAGCTTTCCTTTGTATAAAGCTGGTATAACTGTAAGAAGGTATGAGCCATTAAAAAACAAAGAATGTTTGTGCACAAAGAGAATGTTTTCCAAATAGCTGCCAGGGACAAATATCTCAAGTCATCATACAATAAAAGGATGCTATTTCTTAAGGTGCCAAATCCAAATTAATCCAATCTATACAGTTAGCCTTTGTGACACCGACCAGCTGGCAAAATGGATAAGCAAAGGTTATTAGAAGATGGCCCTTCCAGAACATGGTCCATCTTTCCCCTTAAAGATCTGACATGGGTCACATGAGGCAGGGTTGCAGTTACTCTCCCAAAACAGAGTTCAAGGCATCCTGCCTGTGAAAAGTTTTGTCTCTCCAAGGACATCCTCAAGAGTGCTCTTCACTGCTGCTCAGAGAATGGTTTGCTGGGGTGTCTTCAGAGAAGTGTTGAGAGCAGAGGAGCTGAAGGCGTTTTCTTCTCCAGTTATGCACAGAATAAAAGCTACCATTAACATCATTCCCCTGCGAAGGTTCAAAGAGCCGACATTCGGCCAACCTTGGGTAAGATGACTGAACATGGAAGCACTGGATGGAAAATCTCAGGCAGTAATCATAGCCAGGAGCCAGTGGCCCAGAGATATAAACACCCTGAGAACCAATTGATACTAATGAAGCCACAGCTTCAAGGCAGACTAGGGCAGAGGGAGGGGTGAAAATTTTAAGCACTTAACAAGTAAGTGGGCACATTTCACGCTGGGTACTGATCTTTGCCAGGACCCAATCTTCCCACGGTCATCTCACATCTAATACTCTGTCCCTTGACTTCTTAAGGACCAAAAAGTAAAGTGGGATAATATCCCACTCGAACGCCTGCTTTTAATGGACAACGTGACAGCTATAATTTCCATGTGTTCATTCCAGTGAAGGCTTCCATTTATTCTGATGGGGAAAAAAAAATCTCAGAAAAGAAACTGCAGACCAACCTCTCCAGGGATTTCAATGGCTGGCATGGACGCTTAGGGTAAGAACTAGTAGGATGTAAGCCGCCAGGATTGAGGTTGTTGAAAATTTACCATGACAGTAACGTTTCCCTAAATGACCTGCACAATATAAACTGGGAATATGTGAATCTTTAATGGGGCACTGATTATGAATCCTCTTGGAAAATCAAACAACTTTTTTTTTTTTTTTTTTTTTGAAATGGTGAGGATTGAAACAAGGGCTTTCTGCCTGCTGGACAAGAGCTGCAACACTGACAAATTCCCCTAGCCCCCAGAGACTCTTTCTGGCGGTCAAACAACATAGCTGTAATTCAGCAACTATTGAATTTTCATGTGGTAGTTTGAAGCAATCTATGACATTTCTTACATGCCTCATGCAGGCTGCAAGCTTCCTGAAGGCAGGGAGCTCACCACACCCAATAAGGCTGGTAGTTAATTTCTGAGTAATACACATTCATATCATAGTGCTTCTCTCTTCTGGAAAAGATATCTACATATAAAGCATTTAAATCAGGATGTATCTGGACTAGGGACAGAGTATGTACTAGGAATGGGTCAAGGAAATAAGGGCACCCATTGGCCACACAGGGTGGCACACACCCGTAATCACAGCATGCACATGGCAAAGGTAGAAGGACTGCTGCCATGAGTACAAGGCCAACCCGAATTTCATGTGAATTCAAGGCCAGACGGAACAACCTAATAAGATCCTGACTTGAAAAGAACAAAAACCAAAACATAAACACCCACACAAGTGAACAAAAGAATTCATTTACAAAGAAAACGTGCCCGTGGGGGCCTATGGCACTAGGACCCCAAGTGCCAACTCTAGAGTTATCGATGAAGCTTCAAGGAATCATATCAGAAGAGCCAACATTTACTGGCATCAGGGCACAAACTAGGCAGAGAAACATCTTGCAAGTCTAAGTTTTGTAGACTAGTGAGGCAGGTGCTATTCCTTAACCTGCTTAGGACCGATAAAATGTTAAAATGACCGAGGTGGTTACTTCTGTATCTCCTTCCATGTAGGAACATCTGCTATGGGAGGAAGCATCTCCAAGCCCCCGTGGCAGGCCAAGCTCCTCGCTGCATACTTCAGAGCAGCTCTCCATGCATCTTAGAATAGCTCTTTGGGCTGCCCTGCCTGGTCATCATGTCTAGACACACAGCCTGTACTCTCTAGTACTACACTGTCTCCCACACATACAGAACCACCCAAGTGTGTGCTGTATGTATCATTTTACAATTTTAGTGGCCAGATACAAGAAAAAGAAAATGACATTTAAAATATTAAGCAATTAAATATATCAGCAATATTTTAAATTCAACATGAAATAAGTATACCAGTGATTAACAAGATAATTTACATTCTTTGTTCTAGCAAGTCTTCTAGCTCTATTGCATATTGTATGCATGGTACATTCTTAACTTTTTTTTTTTTAATGCATTTAGTATAGGATCTACAGGGTCTCACTACACAGACTGAACTCATAGTGATTCTCCTGTTCTCAGCCCCCCAAGTGTTGGGATTACATGTGTGCGCCACCATGCCCCATCTCAATTGCAGTTTCAGTATGTTCTGGGGGGCAGGGCTGGCATGCATGGTACATTCTTGATTTGGACTAGTCAGATATCAAGGTTTCTACAGCCACATCTGAAAAAAAATGCCCAAACTGAATAGCTCAGGCCTATAAGCACATTGAAATTGCAGACTAAGAGCTTCTGTCAAGTAAGGGAAGGGGTGCCTTATGTATTGATGCCTTATACTGTACTCTGTTACAACTTCACATGACCGAATCAAGAGTGCTGTGATGTGGAACCAAGCAACAGTGTTAGGTGTTAGGAAAAGCAGTACAGAGCATCCCTGGGAGTTTTTTCCCACTGCTTTCTCTACACATGGTCTGCTATATATATATATGTCTGCTATATATATATATATATATATATATATATATATATATATATATATATTGAGCCTACATATGCACAATGGGGAGATACACAAAAACATATAGATCTATGTATCTATAAATTGTTCAGTTGATTTTCATTCTGTCATCTGTCAAGGTGACAGAAAGGAAGACTTCAATCAAAGAGAAGGAGGCAGCACAGCATTGTTCTCCCCCAAGAACAAAACAATTCAACTACCATCTAGTTTGTATCTGGAGGGGGAGGGTGGAGGAAGAGCAGGTGGCTTGTTGCCAGGAATTTATATCACATTTGAAAACTGAAGAAATTTTTAAGAGATTTTTTTCAATTATTTCAATCACACAAATACCAAATTTCGAGAATCAATATGAAAGGTTTTACATACCATAGGCATTCAGCATTTGTAAAATTACTAAGCCAGTTATTAACTTTCTTAAGAGCACAAAACACCCTCCAGGTATCTATATATTAGGAGGGAGTAAGTATGTAGTGGTGATTAAGAGAACAAGGGCTTTGCGGACAGATAAGCTGGGGTTGAAAGCCCAGGTCAGTTACCTTCCACCTGTGTGATCCAGGTATTTAATCTGAGCAAATGTCAGTTTCCTCATTAAGTAAGGACAAGAATAGCTATCTTACAAGGCTTCTAGGAAAATGAGATATACCAAGTGCTTAGCCTGATACCTGGAATACTGCTGTTTGATGGTCAGTGGGTGAATGTACAAGATATATTGTAATACAGTGCAAGAATGACGCCCAGGCATGCACGCCTGTGATGGGCAAAATCTGTGGAGGATTCCTGAAGGAGTACAAGCCTTGGTCCTGGCCCTAACAGCTGTGTGACCTGCGGTGACAGCTGTATCATAGTCACCAAACTGAGGTAGTGACAATGATAGCACCCACCCGGAACTGAGGTTCAGACTCTGGGAGCATTGAGTAGGGCAAGTGCATAGCATAGGCCTCGTCTTCAGTCCTTGCTCAGTGACCATTGATTACTGTCACCAGTGCAGGAAAGAATCCATGATCCAGGCTGCAGTGGCTCCCTGTCCAAGACTGCTCCTAACACCCTGACTTCATGAGTGGTTTCTCCACCGGGTAGAGGCGAGAGGAAAGTGGGCTGAACGGTTTACAATCAAAGTATCAGCGTAGATCTTAGAGTTTACATTTCAGAAAACATTTTCTTAGGGAGACACAGCAGCCGGGGTTTGATCCCCGGCTTGCAGTGCTAGCCCAGCCTCTGGGGTGCACTGAGCTGGCAATTGAGATGGTGTGGTGGCGTGTGCCTGTAATCCCAGCTCTTGGGAGGCTGAACACAGGCGGATCACTATGAGTTCAATCTCCATAGTGAGACCCTGTAGACCCTTACTAACATACAACAAAAAAATTCTTTACCCTTTTTTCAGCTGCTTTCTTCCTTGCTCAGATGCCAACAGCACAACAATTTCAATTGAGAAACATTTTCCTAATATCTATTGCAGTCATCTTGGTTCGCATAATTCTTTCCACGGAATCTGGTTGCAAACCAAATTGGATGAAAACTGTATCCAATTTCTCTGTAAGGTCAACACTGAATCTAACCAATGAATTTGAGAATCAGAACTGTGGAAGAATTACATTCATGAACACAGGTATCACTGGATGTGCAATGTTTGATTCAAGGGATGAATATGCCTTGCCTTCAGGGAGCTTATATTACAGTGACATTTATCTACCTAGTTACTAACTTTCCTCAAGTAAAGATTTCACAGTGGAACTATCTGCTTGCTTAGGAGCTTGGCTTGAACTATGAAAGCCCGGTCTTTAATGCATAATAAAAATGTAAGTTTTTGCATTACCATAAAAAATTATTTTTATCTTACCTCCAAAGGCTTAAAAATCAAAATCTTACGTATTTTCAAACAACAATATTGTACATGGCATTACAGCAATACACAAGTGTTTCTACATGCTCTGTACATATCATTGCATGCTATGGTACTTCTGAAAGTATTTAAAGAAAAAAAGCCCTGAAAAGGTATGTGTTTAAGTTTAAACTGCTTTAAGACAGTGTTGACATGTCAACAGTGCACTAGCATTTGCTTAATTCATGAACAATTATGAGATGCTAGCCTCTATTATAATTTTCAAAGTTGGGCAACAATTTAATATCCCAGTTGCTACTACCACCAACCTGAGTGAGCCCTGCCTGTACTTTGCTATGGCTTTACTAAAAAATTTCTTTCCATCAGAATAGTTTTCAATAGCTTCCTCCTCTCAGAGAACACTTTGGGGCAGGGATAGAAATCAACCGGCAGAAACTATAGGTCAAGAAGTAAAGAAATGAGGAGTTTAAAAGAAAAGGCAAAACTTCCATTGTGCTAAGAAATAAAGTTGGATGCAGCGGTCACTACTTTTTAATACTCCTCCATTTGTGGAGCAAGTGGCCCAGAGCAGAGTCAAACAGCTTGAACTATTTTTAGGCCTATGACCCTTGACAAACACAGCGCTAAATTCAGTCCTCAGTTACACCCACTCAACTCCCACTGGTTTAGCTAGAGCCACGGGGAGAATCTGTTCACGACACAGAAGAGTTTATTTATGCTCTTTGCATTCTTTGATTCAAATGAAATGGTAGTGAAGTGGCCAAAGGCTATCAAAAGGCACATGGCTGGTCTCCTGGCTCGAGGAGGGTGGCAGCCAGGAGGAGGAGCTTGCATACCGAGGAAAGCCATGTGTGAAGTGTGACACTCTTGCACAGCTGATGAAAAATTTGTGTCCTAATATCTATCCAAGCACAGGAAGAAAAAAGAAGTTCCTTTTGAAAATGGGAGTCAGTAGTAGCTCAGAAGTGCTAAAGCTATAACCACATCTTCGAAGGCCCAGATTTGAAGAATCTTAACATTGGAGCCAAATGAAACTTGCGACTCCAAGTGCTATACAGGAGCCCATGCAAGCCACTACTGCCGGACCCCATGCAATTGTGACCATGAACTACAGTGCGGCGGGCAGAGAAACATCATGTATAAATAATAGGTCCGAAGTCTGACTTGGGGGTTAGTGGAGAGCATCTGGCATCTCAAATTACTTTAACAGGGGGGCCTGTCACATCCCGTGGAAAGGACACTTGGGTCTCCCACCACCCTCTCTAATCCTTCTTTCTTAAAGGAACACTCAGCAAGATAATGAAGCCTTTAAATGTTACATCTTCTGTCGTGCATTATTGTGGTGCCGAAACTCTTCACATCAAACAGTCATCAGGACTATTACAAAGTGAGCTTAGAAGAGAGGGGCTGAAAAGGAGCTGTGTGAAAAGAAGTGGAAAATTAAAGCTGAAGCAGTCGAAGAAAGGGCTTAATTTACTGGCATGTACAGTATGCAAATGAGATTACTCTCAGCTTAACTGCATCATTTATGTCCATAATAACGGCATCATCATTACAGGGCTCAAATTAAATTACACCATAATTAGCATATCAAAGTGATTGGTTAAAGTTTAAAACAAATACCCAATTTTGTTAATGAACAGCTGTAATTGTCATGTACACTTCAGTGAAAACTCTCTAAACAAATATATGTTTTAGAAGAGAGGAAGGATTTTTTTAAGCAGACAGGTCTGTAGCAGAGGTAAATCACCTAAAAAAGAATGACATGGACTATTCTATTAATGTTAATATATGCTGATCATTTTCAGGTAATAAAACATTCTATCAAAACAAGTCTTCGCTTAGAGTTTAGACACCTTCCCTGCTCTGAAAGTGACAAACCACTTGCAGCAATGATAACAATGTAGGGTGACCTGACTTGAGCAAGCAAAGGACACGTTCAATAACAGGCTATTACCAAACCCTCATACTTATTTAAAAGACATTTGTGTTCTAAAAGCGCCGAGTCAAAGCTGATCTCTCCCGGCTACAGCCAAAAGAGAGCAGAGTGGCTGACAAAGCCAGGAAAGCTCTGTGAATTTATGGGGTAGACCAGAACGCTCCTATGCTGATGACCTGATAACATATCAGACAGCCTGGAACTCAATTCCTCCTCCTCGAATCATAGCTGCACAGCGGTTTCCAGAGTGCAGCTGCATTACAAGTTTTTACTCTTCAATTATTAAAATAAATCAGGAGATGCGACGAGCTACTCTGTTGATGTTAACGGCAGTCAACATGCATCCAAGTTTGTATGTGCAAAATAGTAACAACAGACACTGCAATAAGCTTGTTTTCAATCTTTTTATTATAACCATTTAATGCTCTCCAAGAGTCCCTACACGAAATGCTTTGCCAATAAGCTTGAGGCTGACATGCAGAAGCACTTCCTGCCTAAGAGTGCCCCCATTTTTTAAGTTGCGCCCCAGATATCTTCTGATATATCTGTGAGAGTAACCACCACTGTGGCACACAGCAAGGCAAGCCAAAATATATTTTGCCCCAAAAAACAAGAAAAAAAAAAAGCACTTTCAAATATACTTAACAAGCAAATTGAATGTCTTATTAAAATCGTATTATCTAAACAGTGTTCAAAAATTTAAAGAAAGTAGCTTTTCATTTTATTCATCGAGGAATCCATTAAAGCTTAGGCTCTGAAGTAGTATGTAAATTATGTGCCTTTCAAGGTAGAGCTAGGGCAAATTCACTCCATCAACTAATGATGAACCTCATTATGTGCAGGGAGGATTCATAATGAGGAAAGAGCCACCCGCCATTCCATGTTCTAACATAAATCCCTGTAAAATTTGAATATCTCCCCGTCTAATTAAAGGCTACTAATTCCAATCGTCCCCTCTATGGCCCCAAAGTAAAAATAAACCTCTTTAAAAGCACAGACTACAGTTATATTTCTAAAGCAGCCCATGATTCTGTTTGGACTCCAAACCTTCCACTCAGATATGTTTTGCCACAAGCATAATTAGCAGCCTTCTAAGATACAAACTTCGGGGCTGTTCAAGCTCATTTTGGTTAAATGCATCGGATTTCTGTTTCTCAAAGAGCTTCACCTTGACAGGGCTAGGACGTGTGCACAGAGACGGTCTGCAGCCCAGAAACCACCAGGAACGAGTGAGCACAGTAAGAATGTAAAATCAAATTCTTAGCACTCGAGTTCTGTAGCTCTACTACACAGAGAAAGCCAAGCACCGTGGCATGATCCCGAGACTGCATTTGGACAAGGACGTGTTCGAGTCTGCCTGGGAATGACACACGCGATCCTGGAACAAAATGCTCACTTTTAATGTGGTCTGAGGTAATGAATGAGGACAGCCCAGCACCTCACAAGCCAAAGAATGAGTCCCTCTTCTAATCACCAACTGTTTTTTTTTTTCAAAACTGAAAACTATAGAATGCAAACACAACGTTGCCAAATATATTTATTATGATTAATAGCCTGTAATATCCCTCACCAAGGCTTAATTTGTTCTCGTTTTCAATTATGAATCTGCACTACTCTCTCCCAGTCCCCTTTTCAGGTGGAGATGGATTTCGTATAGTCTTTACTCCTTCTATTGTACTGTCACCAGCAAGGCACAATTAGTTAAAAACAGCAAACCTCGCCTTGGCTCCAACAGAGAACCCGATTACATAAAATTAGAGAACAAAATAATTGAGAAATAAGTGAAGGTGTCCAGGGACTTACAGCAATTAGACCAAAGGAAAAAAGAAAAAGTAAAAACCCAGGCATCCAAACACACCTTTATATTAAAATGTACAAGAAGAAGAAAAAAGAAACATTCCTAGGTTTTTATTTAATGTTGACAAACTCCAAGTGGAATCTAAGCAGGGACTCTCATCTCTGTCACAAATTCGAGCATTCCTGAATGTCTGAACGCCAGCTTGGTAATGAAATGTACACATCAGTGTGAACATCAGTGTAAAATATCAGGATCTAAGGAGTCCATTCTACTGAAGACGCTGCCGCTTCTTTAAGTTGCATAAAAATAAACTCTACTATATAAAAGCTACCACAGTGCGTGCGCTCTTCATCCCTCGGCTCCAAGCCTGATCTCGCCACCTCCCTCCCCTCCTTTTAGGCCAGCCACTCATGCATTAGGGAGACATCCCTCCCAAAATAACTTGGCCCTCCCCCGAAGCACAGAGTTGAGCAACCTACCTTTGTTCTGCAGTTGCAGATAATAACAGGCAAGCCTCAAGACCATGAGGATTTGGAAAAGATCAGGAGAGTTGAAGAAAGAAAAAAAAAAAAAAGAAGGGTGGGGAAAAGAAAAAAGAAATACCCCAAGTAGAGAAGAATTGGAAGAAACAACAGGAGAGCCTGCTAATGACACTGCTGTGACTGCCACAGATCGGGGTGTTTTCCGCAGTGTTTATGCCAGTGAGTACACACCTCTGCTCATCTCAGCCACAACTGGTGGTATTTTTTTTTTCCAAATCCATGCATGACAATTAAAAGCAACTGCACCTCTCTGTTTGGGAGGGGGACCACAAAAGACCTCCACAATATTTCTTCCCAATGTCTATTTCACTGATGAGCATTAGTTTGAGTGACAAAGGTCCCAGGCTAAATCAACATTCTTACCTTAATGTTCCTAGTAAAAGGCTCCAGGAAACATAACTCATGAGACATGAATACAAAGATATGTCTCAAGGAATTAATCCAGAGCCCTCAGCTGGAGTGAGAAAAGGGGGAAAGAAGAAGGAAGAGAGAAAGAAAAGACAGTGGCTTACATTTCTCCAAACAAACGCAGCTCAACTCGGGCAGCGATGGCATGAAAACAGGTTTGCATAGACAGAGCTCAGTGGCAGAAGCAAGAGTTCTGTGGGATTTATTTGACACTTATTTTCCGGGAAGCCTTTTGTGGAGTTGTGCCGTTTGTTTCTTATTGTCTGAGGCAGTTAGGAGCTTTGTCCCAGAGGGGGCCTCCCAAGCCCAGGCTTGGCGGCCTCTGAGAGGGAGGTAACCATATTAGGATGTGTATGGTAAAGTAAACAATAACATCGTTGCGATGAAATGGAATTTTTTTTTTTCCAGCTAATGGTGTTGGGGTCAATCTTAGTCTTTTTAGCCGTTCCTATTAATTTTGTTTTCTAGTACAAACAGACTCTTCTGCTCTATTATTTTAAGTGTTAGATGTTTTCAAACATCTGCCTATAAATTTACTGAGAATGTCTGCAATGTAAGAAAAACCTTGTAACATCCAAATAAAGATCCTGCCAGTTTAATCATGAAAGGGGATGTGAATTCTCAAACCCTTTCAGAGAGCTGAGCCTTCTCTATTTACCAACACCCCCCCATCTTTTCCTGAAGGTTAAAATTACTTGGTCATTACCCTCTAAATAAATCAGATTTTTAAAGAATGAGACTGTTACCTTCATAAAATTTCCACATTCACATACTGTGTAACTGAGTGAAGACTCTTAACTGTTCATGTGCCTGAAAATTTATTACCTGAAATCTCCAGGATGGATATTTTCGTATGATAAAGCTCCTTCCTCCCTCTGATAACCACCGGCGCCCCAACGAGGGGAAAAAGAAAGCCTAAAACACTGATTGGTAAATCATGCTTCAGCAATTAGCTAATAGAATAAGAAGATTGACAATGAGCTCCAAAGACATGTTTAAGAAAAGTTCTGCAGGCCTTAAAACAACAATAAAAGTAAGGCTGCTGTTCTGTCACCCCCTTCCTTCTCTCCGTGTTTCTCTGTCTCTGTCTCTCTCACCCTATGCAGCCAGGGAAACATCCTGGAAAGGTCAGGGCCAGCGGGTAAGGACAGCCAGTGTGCATGGGGACCAGAGCCCGGCTCTGGAGGGAGAGAAGCGGCGCGGTGCCAGCAGCCGACAGGAGCAGGCTTCTGCCTGCTTCCTCCAGGCAATGGCCTGCGCTGCTGTGGCAAGTGGCTTCCCTGAGAGATCTGCCCAGCTGAGGGGGTGTAAACAGCAGCCAGCTCTTGGCATGGACGCCCACAGGAGCGGACCATAGCACGACCCACAAGAGCCCCAGAAAGCGCGTCCCCAGACCAGGCACAGAGGCCACACGTGCCAGGCACACAAGGGTACAGGGAGGTGAAGAAATGACCCAATAATTAAGAATGAAGCCAGGCTGATGGAGCAAATGAAATACACGTGGGCCTGGTAAAACTTCCAGCGCCCAGCGAGTTCTCCCCAGCCTGGAACCTTGGGGCTGGCCTCTAAATTGCCTCAGCTCTTATCAGATCTATATCATACAGAAACCTAAACCGCTGCAACTCATGTTTTATTAAAACATGTTTAGCATTCTTCTTAAAGATAGGTTTTAACCCCAAATACCCATGAAATTAAATCTCCTATGCCACTTATCTGCACTGCTGGGCAAAAACTAAAGTTGAGCTAAACAGAGAGATAGCAAAATCAATAAATCACACCAAACAAGTAGCAGTTCAAAAGTTCAAAGATATGATGGCCAGTTCAGTGCGTCTTAACACTCACCCAATAATAACTTGTCTCCGTCACTTCTCATACTATAGACAATTTCATGGCATCATTTTCATTAGCCTGTCTCATGGAAAATTGCTAGCTATTTATGTATACGCTAAAATAAATTAGCCATTTCATCGAGCAGTGTGATTCTTATAAAATACATTAACACAATACTCGATTTTCCAGTTGGAGTAAATAAATAAATCAATACACTGAATACTGGGTGATTCTTTTATTGTGGTGCTACAGCCCTCAGCATAAGTGTTTTTATTGAGTTTATTTGTTTCAATAAAATTGAAATGGGCCAGTGATCTCAGTGCTAGCATCTTAAAAAAATAACATCTATCCAATATTTGGGAAAGTACTGCACAGAACACTCAAACTTATAATTTTATTCAGAAATCATTCTCATTATGCATTATTCTGCAACCTGAGTCTGACGGGCAAGTTCACAGAGGGAAAGGGAGAATCCGGCCAGGAGTCTGATTCCGATGGCAGCGTTTCTGTGTACAGGACCCATGATGGGGCTGAGCTTCTGAGAGACAGCAGTGCTTTGCTGAGCTGTGACCTTTTGCCTGGAATGTGCCTCTTCCAGGGCAGGGAGAAAAGACAGTGGGACAAGTGCCAGATGGCCTCCTCTGTCACACCTTAAGGAATGTCATTGATTGTGGCACAGAGAAGGCCATTTACTCCAGCCTCTGGGGGAAAGACTGGGGTATCATGACTGCAGGGAAGAAGAGAGAGGTGCCCCCACGCCTGTGCTGTAAATAAAATCATGTCCAAGGCCTGCCTGCCTGCCAGCAGCCGGGAGGGGACAGCAACACATGCCCAGGCAGATTTTCCTCAATTCATCAGCATGATGAAAACCAAAAGGCAACATGGCAGTAGCTCTCCAGACATCAATGTTCCCCTGCCTCTGATGCTGGCAGCCTGATTTTTCTTTGGGAAAACAACCATTCCCCACTCTCAGTCCTGGTTCCCAGGAGGAGGACATATCAGCCAGCTTGAGGGTGGAGTCATTAGATAAATCTGACCAATCTGTGTGTTCTGCTCTGCTGGCCACACTGATTGGCTGATGGATGAACATGTCCCAAGCCAGAAGCAGGGTACTCAACTACTAGTGTTCTGCAGAAACCACTGCGAGAGGAAGACCATTCTGCTGGCCCACTGAACCTTCGCAGGCACAGACCAGGCCTGGCCCTGCAGAGCAAGTGGGCTGAAAGGGGGCCAGAACGCAGGGGGCACAAAATGGAGGTGCAAACGCCTGGCAGAGTTCTAGCAGTGCTCAGAGAGGCCAGTCTTCCTGCTCCTGGGTTCACCAGTGACATATGCCAACTAAATTTTCTTTCTTACTTGGCCAGATAGAGCTGGCTTTAGGTCATCTGCAACCACAAGAAGCAAAGTAGGAGCCCAAAGTAGAGTTTCCAGCATGCAGCTAACTCTGTGATCTATGTTAGCTTTTATGGGAACACAAACCAGTCAAACATACCCCTACGGCTACTCTTCCATACCTATAGAAATTTACATCTCTAGGGAACGCTGAGATCACAGTTGAGACTGGGTGTGGTGGCATGTGCCTATAATTTCAGCTCTTGGGAGGCTGAAAACAGGTGGATCACTATGAGTCCAATCTAGTAGTGAGGCCCTGAACACCCTGTAGACCCTTACCTAAAATACAAAAAAAAAAAATGTTCTCTTGGTCTATTTATTGGTCATGCTGTTGTATGTACTAATAACCCAGGACCTACAATGAGAAAGAACTCAAGGTGACCCCAGAGAAAGCTCAACTAGAGGACTATGGGAAATCCAACATGAGGTCTGATGCCAACCAAGCAAATCCTCAGAGGCTGTACCCAGGCCAGGATGGACAGCCAGTCAGCTCACCCAACAGCCTGCTGACCCACCAGGGAGGGAATGACACCAGGCCCTTTGTCCTGATAGGGAGTGGGTACAGAGACAGAGTGGAAGGGCCCTGTGTCTTATGGCCACTGATCACAGAAACCAGTGACAAGGGCTGCAAGAACAAAGGGCAGGACAGGTCACTGAAAACTGGCCAGCACATGCAAACTTATTGGTCCCAAGATTTCTGAATATTTTTTTACAGTGCTTCCACAGATGCTGGGATCCTAAGAGGAACCAGAGAGAATGGTCAACCTTTGTAACTGAAAAAAAAATCATGAAATTGAGGGCAGGGTCACATGGGGAGGGCGGGGTCACATGTGAAGGCTCACATGGGGGAGAGAAGCAAGCTGGACATGGGGCAGCAGGAGCCTTAGAAAGCACCACACACACCTCACCTCACACATCCCTGTCTAATACACCCACGTCCTCCTCAGGGCACAGCAACAAGCGGTCCCACCACTGTCCTGGGTCACAGAGCAGGACAAGAAGGCACAGGCAAGGTGTGTACATTGCTGAGGGTCACAAAGCTCAGGACTAGAAACAGGACTGGAACCCCAGCTAAGTCCACCTCCTCTCATACTGTGGGTGCGTATGCATATCTGTGTGCACCACAGAAAATAATGCACAGATATTCTAGAAAAGAGTCAAATACAGGTATGAAGAAATTACAGAACATACATGAGGTACACAATAAATACATATGCACATGAATACAGGAACACACATATTTATGCATTCAATATCAATGAACAGAAACTACATAGAGATACATACAGAGACACACACACCACTGAGACTCATGTACAGATTTCTACCAAGAAAATCCTCTTGCCTTCACCACACTGCACTCCCAACCCCCTAGGAAAACTAGAAATTTACTCCAGGTGACATGAAATAGCCTCCACATAACAATGTCTGATCTCTGTATGAAAGGGCACCTGCTGCACATCTTGGCTGCTATACCCACGGTTACTGCCTGGCACTGGGGAAAGGAAAGCGGCACGTGCAGAAGCCATCCTTTGTTTTACTTACTTATTGGTTCTTTACAGATAAAAACTATCCTTTACGAAATGCTTCACTGAAGTCGAGGCCATCCCCTGTCCTGCAATGCTCACAGCATCCCCCGTGTCACAGGCATGGCGAACTGAGACTCCATGTTAATAATTTAATTAAGGGGACATAGTGAGTAACGGACAATTAACACATACAGAACACTCACGGCTCTCCCTGACCTCTCCATTCTGGGCTTTATGACCAACAATTCTTAGTGTCTCTTATTAATGTAGTTATTAATTGTCCTATGTCATTGATTTTTAAACGCCTGATAACTAACTTCAACCTCAAGTCTCCAGGGAGAGAAGAGCAGTAAAAACATAACGTATAAAGCCAGCAAGATAGCTCAGTGGAGTAAGCGCCTGCTTAGGCAAGCGCAAAGACCGGGGTTCGATCCCCTGCACCACATGCCATGCTGGCCCTGCCCCCGGACATGCTGAGCTGGCCACAGAGACCAGGCATGGTGATACATGCCTGGGATCCCAGCACTGGGGGGGATGCAAACAGTAGGATCACTACAAGTCTGAGCTGTGTAGCGAGACCCTGTGCCAAATACATTAAAACAAAGAAAGTAAACACCCAACAACATGTAACTGTAAAATGCACGGCACAGAAGAAAGCGAGCAGACGTGGGTGTAGGATCATAAAGTAACAGCGGAGAGTGGGGCGACCTGCTCAGATGGGGCAACAGGAAAGGCACCTTAAAGTAAGCTCTGTTTATGCAGGGTCAGAAAGGGTGGGGTGCAGCCTGAGACCTGGCTGCCAGCCTGGGCTCCAGCTGTGCCAGCCCCACCAGGCAGTAGAGGTCTTGACTTCCTCCTCCCGGGCAGGAATGGATCCCTGCCCAATTTAGTTAGCCTTTCTTGGGACCAGAAACCATAGTGACACAAATAACAACAACAACAACAATAATGGATGTCTATTTTTAATTTATAAGAGATGTACTAGTTATTCTACATGTATTTTCCTCAGTCTTTACATTAACTTTCTAAAGCTCATCATCTTATCATGCTCACTTTATAAAAGAAGAGACCAGGCTTCAAAGACCTTAAATAAGCCAGGCATGATGGTGCACACCTGTAATTCTAGCACTTGCCAGGCTGAGGCAGAGGGATCGGTGCAAGTTCAAGACCAGTGTGGGCTACAAAAGTGACCTCAAGGGTGGCCTGAACTGCATAGTAAGACCCTGTCTCAAAAAGACAAAAAAAAAAAAAAAAAGGCATTAAGGCCACACAACAGCCCAGTGGTAGAGTCCAGGCCTGCACCTAGCTCTGGCTGCAGCCC
>PVKN010006591.1:0-28198 GCA_004027915.1 Capromys pilorides
TGGGCCGGCGAGATGGTTCAGTGGTCTAAAGCGCCTGCTTAGGAGGGCTCAGGCAACTGCGGGGACTGCGGTTCGATCCCCGGCACCACATGCTGCGCCAGCGCCACCACCAGGGCAGGCTGAGCCAGCCACAAAATGAATAAATAAAGAAACAAACAAACACAACAAGCAAACAAATAAATAAATAAATAAAATTTAAGAAAAAAAAAAAAAAAAAAAAAAAAAAAAAAAAAAAAAAAAAAAAAAAAAAAAAAAAAAAAAAAAAAAAAAAAAAAAAAAAAAAAAAAAAAAAAAAAAAAACAAAGTAATTCTGGTTTTAAAAAAATCAATATAATTTTAGCATTATTGATTTTTTTAAACTTCCTTTGACTTTTTTTTCTCCAACAAAATGATCTAACGTAAAGAAGTGTTAATGTGACATGAATTTTCTGGCTACCTCATGGTAATTCCTGTGAGATACTCTGTTGAACAACATTTTCAGTAGGGACAGCTCTTCTAGCGCTAAAGTTTGCCCAGGAAGGATATGGAGGAAGAGAGATGCATGGAGATAATGAAGGAATGCTGATCTCTTTAAGTAGCACGTGGTGCAGCATCATGAAGTGCAGTCACGTCGCCATTGTACAGCCACAGACCTGTTCACCTGCAAACTGCGTCTGTGTCCGTGAAATTCTAATTCTGCATGCTTCCCCTCCCCAACTTCTGGCAAACCACCATTTCATTTTTTGTCTCTATGAATCTGACCACCCTAGTTACTTCATGGTCTCTTTATGACTGATTTGTTTTACTTAGCATAATGTCCTCCATGTTTATCTGTATCACAGTTTGTGTCAGGAGTTCCTTTGTATGTATAGACTACATGTAGTTTACCCATTTTTCTGCCAAAAACTTTTCTTTAAGGGCTCTGGGGGTACAGCTTAATGCTAGCAGGCTTGTACGGGAGGTCCAGGCCCTGGGTCTGTTCCCCAGGACTTCAAAAAAAGAGAGGGAAAAAAAAAAAAAAAGATTCCTTTAGGGCGGGCCAAATAGCTCAGCACTTATAAGCAGGCGCAGGGGCTGGAGGTTCAATCCCCAGGCTTGCTGTGCTGGCCCCGTCCCCTGGGGCGCACTGAGACAACTGAGGCTGGGCATGGTGGCGCACGCCTGTAACCTCACCTCTTGGGAGAACAAACATAGGTGGATCACTACAAGTCTGATTTAGCAGTGAGACCCTAAACACCCTGTAGCCCCTTCCTTAAAAATAAAAAATACAGAAAAGAAAAGATTCTTTTAAGCTCTTAGATACTTCTATAGATTTTCTTCCCCTCTCTATATAACTATAGTAAATTATAGCAAACATCTTTAGAGATATATATCTTATTTTATTTTTGTGGCCAGCTCAGCCTGCCCCGAGGGGCAGGGCTGACGTGACACGTGATACAGGAGATCCAACCGTGGTCTCTGTTTAGAGATATCTTTGATTAATATTTGGTTTCATTTATAAGCTTAATTAAATACATTCAGATATTTAAATTACATATGTAGACTGAATATATAATTTTTTCTCTAATTACAACTGCCATGCAAAATCTTCCCAATAATTTAAAGTAAATAAATATACAAGTTAAAATGATAAATATAGTAACTTAAATTCTCTTTTAGTACCACACATAAATTTATAAAACTTTCAACTTAAAATCACAAGTCTGGGGCCGGCGGGATGGTTCAGTGGTCTAAAGCACCTGCTTAGGAGAGCTCAGGCAACTGCGGGGACTGCAGTTCGATCCCCGGCACCACATGCTGCGCCAGCGCCACCACCAGGGCAGGCTGAGCCAGCCACAAAATGAATAAATAAAGAAACAAACAAACACAACAAGCAAACAAACAAACAAACAAACAAATAAATAAATAAATAAATAAATAAAAAATAAAATCACAAGTCTAAGTCAGTTTTTCAATTGTACTTTTACTTTTAAATTATGTCACTTATTCCTTCTATCAAATTCTGTAAAATGTGCGAGTACTTAAAATGCCAAATATGCATTAAGGGTGAACCCACTCTGCTTAAAGGCATGTTACTTCTCAGCAGTCTTCACACCAGATTTTAGCCAGGTCCTAACCAGCTTCTAGTGGGTCCTGCTGAAAGCCCCCCTCCCATCTCTACCTTGCACTTAGAGGCCTTCGAAGTGAAAGAGGCAGCTCACTTTCCTTTGATGTCTTTACCTAAATTGTCAAGTCAGGTTCCAGCCTGGGGCTTCATTCCTTGACTGTGTTTAGCATTTTGCTGACTCTCAATAATGTACAGATATTTCTGCCTTTATCTCTGCAGAACTTTGAGCAACTTTCTGCTCACATTTCTCCAGGTTCTCAGTGCCATATGGCCCTATAGGCATGGTACAGTCTTATCTTGTGGTTTGGTCCCACTCCTCAGATTGAATGGCCAGCTCAGGCTCCTGACCAGTACCCAAATTCCAGTCCTGGCCTCTCCATGCAGCTATGGCTGATCTTCCCAAGATGTAAGTCCAAGTCAGCCCCTGCTAGACA
This sequence comes from Capromys pilorides, assembly GCA_004027915.1. NCBI lineage: Eukaryota > Metazoa > Chordata > Mammalia > Rodentia > Capromyidae > Capromys > Capromys pilorides. Next base: position 2,521 of record PVKN010006591.1, read on the forward strand.
TGCCTGCCACCCCAAAACCCCCAGCCTGGCTTGAAAGCCTGGTTCTAGAACCCCTGCTTTCCTGTCAGTGGTTCTTTCTCAGGCTCCAGCTCCACAGAACACACTGCAGTTCTCCAACAAGCCCAGGCAATGCCACACTGAGCCATGCATCTTACATGCACTTTTGCAGAGTCCTCAAAGCCACATGTGAGACCACCTACACCCACCTCCAGGCCTTTGTCACATTGTTTGTTTATTTGTTTTTTTATGGCTGGCTCAGCCCTTGGGGCAGAGCTGGCACAGCATGTGGTACCAGGGATCGAACGCAGTCCCTGCTCGCTTTGGCTAAGCTTGCCTAAGCAGGCGCTTTAGGCTGCTGAGCTACCTTGCCAGTTCCTCCAGGCCTTTGTCAAGAAGGTTATCTCCTCACTTTTGGCTTACCTAGTGTGAATGTCCCTTCCTCTGTAATGTGTTTCTTAACTACTGAAGCAAGCCTATTTCCCGCCCTTTGTGTCCCTGGCAACCTAGCAAATATTTCAGTCTGTACATATCCACGATTATTTATATACGTAGACAAATCTCTGTGAGGCCAGGACCCCCTCTTTATACATCACCCAAGTCACAAAGCCAGGCTTACTAACTGAATAACCCCTTATCTCTCCCTCAACTCTACGAATCACAAGCAGGAGTCCCAGGCTCCCTCTGCACCACTGCCACCCTCTCTACTGCCCTTGGCTCTAAATATTTGCTTTTCATTGCATCAGGCTGAAAAAAGAACAATACAGCTCTTTCTCCAGTATTGCAGCCAGCATGTCCCAACAACTAGTGATTTCAAAGTGACCCTGACCACAGGGCAGAGCAGATTAGTGTCATGTCATCAGACCTTGCCAAAAATGTCCATGCTAATTCCTCCCACAGTCTGGCCAAATTGACCACACTCACAATGCTTGAGCAAGACTCCTGGCCAAAATGGGGCTACACAGCTGCTGGCTCCAAGGCCTAGGGGCAGCACTCCAGCACTCCCACAGCTGCTGCCACTGTTGCTGCTACCAGGGTCGGGCCCCAGCCACGTGTATCTATCTTCAGCAAGCAACAGCTCTTTCTTCCAGCTTTCCATGGGTAAATGCAGCGAGCTCCATCCAACCTACTAATCAGCTCTCCATTCAGTCTGTTAGCCCAAAATTCCAGGAAGGAAGGGATTTTGTGTTTGTGGAGTGGTTCCAGGTATGAGCCAGAAGCAGAAGGATCAGGACAAGCACAATCTCTCACAACTACCAGCAGTGGAGCTGGCTAGCAGCAGGAAAATATCCACCAAACCAGATCTAAGAGCATCTATTTCTTTTTTGTAATTAAAATTAGTGAAGGAAGGCATGACTTGTTTATCCCAAATCTACACGGACCATAGATAAGAGGAGCAGGATAAACAGGGGAAGGTTTAGGACAGGACTGCAGCTTCTAATTGGTTAGGGTGGTATATAGGATGCTGTGACACCTAAGAGGTCACATAGGATTAAACTTCAGGTTTTAAGACCTTTATTTTCCAATCTCCCCTCCCTTCTGCCCCTGTAATTAAAGAAAGCTCAGAATTTCTTATCAAATTCAATATTTAAAAAAAGGGGAAAGTTTTAGAATACTTGGGCTGGAGCCTGTCTGACCTTTCTCTCCAGAGGCTAGTCCTTGCCAGGTCGTCAAGCCTCAATGAAGATTGATTTCCACACAGGCCATGTTGAAAGCCCAGGGCTCTGGACCGCATTGGATGTCTGGCCAAGAGGAATGCCTGGAGAATGACAGCATGAGGTCAAGCACCTCTGATTCTGGCTGAGGCAAAAGCCAACGTCTGCCAACAGAGAGGCCAGGGACAGTGTAGATCCAAACTGCTGAGTAGAGAAAAGCATGGTTGGGAAGATGCAGATTCCTAGGCTCACATCATATCTCCCAATTCTGAGCTTCTGGAGAAGGAGGAAACTGCCCAATTAGCAAGCCTCCACCTAAACTCCCAAGGAATTCTGGTGCTCACTAAAGTTTGCAAGGCATTGCTGACTGCTAATGCTAAAGGTCCTCCCAAAGGGCCCTGTGCTAAAGGCAGGGTGGAACTTGGAGATGGAGCCCTAGGAAAACTCCTTAAGGTCCTGGGGCTTGGGCCTCTGATGAGAGCTGTAGGATTCTGGCTCCTTTTCTTTCTTTTGCTTTCTGGCCATAAAGTAAGCAGTTTTCTTCCACCACCCAACCTTACCACTTCACACTGCTTCACTACAGACCCAGAAGCAAGGAAAAAAACCAGTCATGGACTACAATGCAGAGAGGGCCCTCCCTAGTCCTGGCCCAGCCCCAGAAGTTTACATCTGTAATCCCATGGAAAAGTTATTGGAACTCTAGTGAGTTAATTCCAACCTACCACTTCCAGGGCAACCCATGGCATAAAGACAATAATATATCCAAAACAGTGGGGAGTCAAGGGGGTCCTGAGTCTAGCTGTGATGTTGGTTACTAGAAAAAAGACCTCAATCCAAGGCCAAACCTTGATTTTATTAATTCCTCGAGAAAGGAGTGGCTTGAGGATGAGTGACTGAGAATGGCAGGAAGTAGGTAAGGGCTGTGAGCTGGGCTAGGTAGGAGGCCTGAACTCACCTCTGCAATATGCAGAGAAAAGGATATGCAGAGGAGTGATCTACATTACACAATTGAGGTAGCATCTAATGTTTTAGGGTGAGTGCCTCAGCTCTGATGTGTAATCTTTCAAGTCCCAGAAAGTCATAGCCTTTATCTTGAGGCTGGATCCCAGCTCACAGTGTGGAACATGGGCTCTTCACCCCGCCTCATCCCAGGTCACACTAGGGAGCAGCAGTCCAGGGAAATACTGCCTGGCATCTTCAGAGTACTCCACCAGCACATTGGCTGGACAGATATGTATTGCTTAAAGCCAATGGAAGGGATAAGGAAAAGTCCTAGCCAGCTCTGTGCATATCAATAAGGAGACGATTGCCCCTCCTTCAAGGAAAGTCACCCCGGTGGTCCTCCACAGCAACCTTTAAACCTATGAACCAAAATAAACCTTTTCTTTTTATAAGTTATACCTCAGGGAGTTTGAGATCTTCCTAGTCCAACATCAATAAGAAACCAACATGCTAACCATGCACACGGTTTTAACCCCAGCTACTCATGGTGTTGCAACAGGAGAACGGCCTTGCTGCCCAAGGCCAGCCTGGGCAACAAGGTGGACCCTGAATTAAAGAAGAAAAAAAGACTTCAAGGTAATTCACTTCCCTAAAGCAAGAAGAGAAAATTGATTTCTGTCCCATGATCCAAGTTCAGCAAAGTAAAAAAAGGGTTGTGACCATTAGTCTCCCTGTGAACTCCATGGCTTTACATTATTCTCTAGAAAACCTGTGCATGCGTGCACTCTTGTTGAATATACATACACATTGTTGAGATTTATTTTGCAGTCAAAGATGGTTAGAATAGAAGATGAAAGAGGCAACAGTAAGAGAACAATGAGAAAGAGTAAAAAAAGAAAAACAAGGGGAATCTTCAGGTGTACATCATTTATTTGAACAATTCAGTTAATCTGTTGTGGAGCACACATTTGTTTCTAATATTTTTAAGTCCAGTAGCCATGTGGTAAACATGTTTGAAGCTTCGTCTTTATATATTCTTAGAATTCACTCCTAAAAAGCACCCCAAGGGTTGGGTGACTCTATTATTCATCTCTCAAAGCAAGACTTTCCAAGGTGAAAGGGATAATCTCAAATAAAGTAAATAATAAACAATCAACTGGAGTGCCCTGAGCAGCACATACATGCCAAACCGGCCTCCTGAAGTGCTGCTACAATTTACTCCCTCACAGGTAACACTCAAGTAGCTTACCTGAAGCCCCTGCCAGCAATGTTAGTCTCATACTACCACTACTCCCCTAGGCCTCTGCTGGTTAAGCGTGAGAATTCACAGAGGCAAATACCACTGGAACTCTCACTGATCAGGAGGCCACGGTTGGCACCTTTCCTGTGGCAGGGAGACCAAGCACAGGTAAGTAACTTTTTGCCTTAGTTGCCAATGATTTGACTTTAAGCAAGTTCCACTGTGGTTTCTGATTCAGGCCCACCCAGCAGGATTGGCTTTGAGGCAGCAACGACTGACCTTCCTCTCAGGCATACAGGGCAAGTGCTAGAAGAGGAGGTTCCATCGCCACCTTGCCCCAGACTCAGGTATAAAAACACAACATTATCTCATCTGGGCAGGGGACAGTGCACTCACAGAACTTGTGGCTGCTATGGACTCAAGCTGTGCAACGTACAGAACGTGACAAACAGCAGAATGTGGTGGTACATGCCTGTCATCCCAGCACTCAGGAGGGTGAGGCAGAAGGATTGCCGTGAATTTGAGGCCAGCCTGGGCTACAAAGTCAGTTGAAATCCAACCTGAACTATATACTGAAATCCTGTCTCAAAAAGACAAAAGAAAAAAGGGCTAGGGATATAGCTTAGCAGTACAGCACCTGCCTAGCAAGAATGAGGTCTTGAGTTCAATTCCTGGTAGGTATACCATCCCCCCCCCAAATGTAACAGTATAGAACAAGTTATACTTTCTTTTCAGATGGTTTCTTCCTGCATGGATCTACCAACACCATTAAATGTCAAGAACACACCCAAAGCAAGCAGTTGATGAAATCACAAAAGACTAGATTCAATGTTTGGTTTTCATAGTGGTAGGTCTGGCTATCAAGTTTCCAAAGTACTCTGGGGTAAAAGACCCACCCATTCCCCAGGCTGCCGCACTGGGCCAGCTGCTCAGGTATGAAGTGGGCATGTGCAAGTCCTCGGATTCCTCACTGCTGCTCAGATTCCTTTTATGATCCCTGAGCTAAGGTAACCTGATGAAACCAGTCCCCTCAGCCACTCAGAGCTGCACTCCAACTGAAGCAGCCCGGATTCCCTGCTTCATCTTCCATCGCTGTACTTACAACTATTTCCCATTACATTTTATCACTGTATGTCTAATTTATCTCCCTTTCTAAAAGAATTAAGATGCAAGAATGGAGACATGTTTGTTTACAGCCAGGTTCACAAGTCTCAGGGCAATGTCCAATGCATAACAAGAGCCTGACAATATTTACTGAGTGAGTACCTGACAATATTTACTGAGTATACGAATGTAAAGTTAGGGTTGAGTCAGACACCAAGCAGTGAGTATTTCACTCCACAAATTGTGGACTCATTCAAACAGTATGTGAAAATGGCTACAGTCTGGGGGCAAGGGGAGGGAGAGGAGCTATTGCCCAAGGTAGACACTGAACCACGGCTGCATTCTTGGACACAGCTAGCATGGACACCGCTCACTTGGAGGACCAGGGTGTAATTTCTTTTTACAACCACAAGATGGTACCATTGCTCAGAGTCTTTATTCTGAAAGAAAACTAGCACCTCTCCCTTTCCCCTGCTCTCTCCCTCCCCTTCCTTTTGTTTTCCTCCTCACCTCACTCTTATAACACTTTCTACTGGAACTGAGCAGTGTCCTAAGCTTTCCTGAAGCCTAGAAAAACAGATCCTGAGAGTGACAGTTGAGCTTGCCAGGGACAGTGACCAGAAAGGCTGGGTCCACCTGTGTTCAGAGCCTGGCGGGCAGCCTGGGAGGCTTGGGGGAGCATCTCCTCCCTGTCCCACAGCACCTCACCTTGCAGTGTCTGCCCTCAGATTCTGCTGTGCGATCTCGGGCGTGCCCCCTTGTGAAACTGTAAACATGGGGAGCACTCCTGGTGGGGGTTCTGAGGTCTTTCCTACCCAAACTAGGCCTAGGAAAGCAGCAGGCAGGCGGCCCCTGGGGGATGGTGGGTGGAGCCTGCAATATTTTTCTAAGACTTTTCTAGTTAGGAAACAAATCTCCAGGGATAGGCAGGGCTGCAGGCTCATTCCAGTACAGGATCAGGGCTAGGAAAACAGCAGACAAAAGAAACTTCAAAGCCCTACCCCACCCTGAATAGGAAGGGGCCTGCATAAAAGGCCTTTCTGTCAAATGGCTCCTCCTGACACCCTGCCAGCACCTTGGGGACTGTCCACTCCAGGTCAGGAACTGGCAGGGCCTCCAAGTGGCTCACTTACTCAGTGCTGGTGGGTTGGAAGGCAAAAGCGGGTGAGCAAGCCCAGAAGCTGGAGTTTGAGTCTAACTGTTCTCTGTGCTGAGGAGCAGGGCCAGTTTTCTCTTCGTAAACAGAGGTTGAAGTAAAGAGTGAATGATGGCCACAAGAATCACAGGTACTCGTGCCAGGCCTGCTGCCTCCTCAGACCCAGGCAAATCCTGAGCAGGTCATGTTACAGGGAGTGGTGAGGCTTACTAATGCTGGAAGGTCATTCGGGATGATAATTAGGACAATCATTAATTCCTGAGGCCTAAGAGTGACTCTCTCTGATATGCTCAGGAATCAAAGGAGGCTTAGAAACAAACCTCTCCTTCTTTCCTCAGCTGTAATAAATAATAAAAAGCTGCCAGGGCTCCCTTCCTGTCCTTCTCTTCCCTGCCCCATTCCCTGGGTCCCAACTATCCCTGTACAAAACCTACCCTTCTCTTTCCTCCTTTCCACTGTCCCACTTCTTTCTAAGAACAAGATAGCTCAAGTTGTTCTCTGCTGCGTCCAACAGCCTGGGGTTCTGATCCATGTGTCCCTAGGAGAGGACACAAACAAACCCAGGGTAGACACTGGGCTACACCTCCTTGAGAACTTACTGTTTTTACTTTGCCTATCTATAAAGATATTTGTTAGCTAGGTGTGGTGGCATACATCTGTAATCCCAGCAGTTGGTAGGCTGAGGCAAGAGGGTAACTGGGAGTTAAGGCCAGATAGGGCTTCATGGTAAGTCCCTAAACCCAAAACAAAAGTACCAAAAGCAATCAGTTGGGCTGGGGATATAGCTGAGTGGCGTAAGCACCTGCCTGGCAAACACAAGGTCCCGAGTTCAGTCCCCAATATCACTAAAAAAAAAAAGCAATCAATCAGCACCTGAGAAGACTAGAAGCCTGGATGTCACTTACTATGTAACCTTGGGCAAATTTCTTGAACTTTTTAATCCCAGCTTTCTCAAATTACTTGAATTTTGTAAGCCTCAGTTTTCCAAACTGTAAAGTAGGGATGATCTTCAAAGCCAAAGCCTGGCTTAGGAGAACAAAAAGATAAAGTATATAAAGTGTTTAAGATAGAATCTATTACAAAATAATGTCAGCTTTATCTGTCATTATGCCCAAGACTTTGTTTTATTCCCAAGAACTGGGGCTGGTGTACAGACTGAGTCCTTGTATTGTGAGAAAGGCTAAAGTGAGGATAGGATGCAGGTGATTCCACAGACTCTAGACCTACACCACTGTCACAGGAATCCAAACGAACAGGAGGTGTCCTCTGCCCCAGGACACAGTGGGGAGAACCCAGCTCGGTTTCTCAAGTGTGGCACTGTGGACACCTTCATTTTTTGTTGTGAGACATTGTCCGTGAACTTGAGAATGTTTAGCCTCATCTCTGGCCTCTACCAATAGCAGCTTCTCAGTGGTGACATCAGGATGTCTCTAGACATTGCCAAACATTGTCTGGGTTGCAAGTTTGCCCTGGGTTGAGAAACACTGGTCTAGAAAGATGGGACCTAGGAACATCCCAGCAGTGATGAAAAATGGAATGGCTGATGTGGAGGACCACTTGAGCAACTCTCCTTGAAAGAAGAGAGATTGTCTCCAATCTCTGCACACCAGACCCCCAAAACATTAGATACTATCTCAATAGCATAATGTGAATTACTTTTTCTGCATATGGCAGAAGTAAATGTAGGCCACCTACCTAACTCAGCTCATGGTATTCACCTACTTCCCACAATTCTCAGTCATTCTTCATCAAGCCACTCCTCCGTTGAATAAAATCTGGCCCTGGGTCAGCCTCTTTGTTCTGGAAAGCCATCTTCATGGCTGGATTTGGGGCCCTTTGGATCCCCAGTAATTATACTTTTGCTGTGGGTTGCACTGAGAGTCGTAGATTGGGATTAACTTGATGGGATTCCAATAACATATCTTCGGGATTACAACCATTGACTTCTTAGACAGAGACGAGAACCTGAAGGGGACTCCTACAGACTGACAGGGGACAAGCTGACCATCGGGGTGGAGTCCAGAGGATGGCCTTGGAAGAGGGCCCTGTGGGTGGCCCAAGTAAAGATGGGGCGTGACTTCCTCAGAAAGCGAGACTCTGCTTGGATATGCTGCTGGATTTCCCAGAGCCAGAGCCAAAACACAAAACCCCTCATAGTCAGAGGAAGCCTCGCCGAGGAACAGCACCTAGTGGCACAGAACACACACAGCACAGATGCTGTACCGTTCTCATCTTGGGGCAAAGCGTGGAACCAGGCCTGTCCTGCCGTTTACTCCTTGTTTGACTCCGGGCAAATGGCTCAACCTTCCTGAGCCCCAGGATCTTCATCTGGAAAAATGAAGATAATAGTAACAGCTCTGTCATTGTGTTATTTTGATAAAAAACAAAAGTCCTCATATTGGCAAAGAACTTAGAACAGAGCCTGACCCATAGCAAACAATGAAAACCCCAAAGACGGTGGCAGCTTGCCAGAAAATACAACTCTCTGCAGAAAGAGAAGCTAGATGTAGGCCCTAAGGTTTCTATGGGTTGCTGGTCTTCGCACCCCCAAGTGGAGGAGGGGACAATCAGCCCCTGTGGCCTCCCCTGCAGAACTTGCTCCCTGGACCAGATGGAAGACTTAGGGCAAATATCCTCCCTGGGGAATCAGCTTGAAGGTGTTGGGAGGAAAATCTGTTCTCCAGTGTAGGTTTGAGTAGAGGATTCTTAAAGTAACTAGTAATAAGAGAACAAACATCTCTTCCTGCGCTGGACACTCAGAAAGGAGAATTTTGCTGAATGGCTTGAGGTAAAAGTTTCCATGCCAACTTTACAAAGGGGGAAAATTAGGTTTCCAAGGGTAGATGGTGTTAGTAGGACTGCTTTGTATAATTTTTTGGAATGTTCCCAAGACTAGAAACCTCTGGGAATGGAGGAACGTGATAAAACTTTGTTATAGACAGATAAGAGAAATCCCCTTAAGATTTCTTTCCACATCTGCCGTTGGAACTTTGGTCCCATAAAGGGAAGCAGCTGAGGAGTGAAGGAAGGAAGGAGGGAGTGGCTGTGATCTTTCAGGAACTCTAATATTTCCTGTCTGGCCAAGAAGGCAAAGCCCTATGACTGGAAAAGCCTCTCCAGACAACCAAGCAAGGACATTTGGAGCTGTCAAGGACATCAGATAAATTGCCCAGTCCTTTGCAACAATTACCCCCTAATTTAGCAGCTTGAACAAACAAAAAACAACAACATTTATCATTGCTAAGAGTATCAGAGAGGCAAGAATTCAGAAGCAGCTGAACTGGGTGGTCCTGGGTCATGGTCAAGATGTTGAGCAGGGCTGCAGGAGGGAATCTCCCTGCGGTGACTTCTCACACAGCTGTGGGCAGCTCCCCGAGCTTGGGCCTCCCTGAGCATCCTTAGAGGACAGCAGCTGGCTTCTTCCAGAGCAAGAAGCCTGAGGCAGAGCTGTTGAGCTGGCCTCAAAAGCATAGAACATCATTTCTGCTTTACACTGTTGGTCTCACAGTCCACCCTGATGCTAGGTGGGAGAAGAGACAAGGGCAAGAGAACCAGGCAGTGGGAATTGCTGGCACCATCTTAGAGCCTGCTGAGTGCAGGTTGGTTTCTCCCTCTCTCCCCCAGCTCTGCCATGCCCTCCAACTGACCCACACAGACCAGGCTAGGACTCAGCTTGTGCCCCCTGCTGTCTCATCTGCCCCCTCACTGAAAGGTGCAGCTGCTTGGAACAGATGGGTCATGTTTACTGAGGGATGACCCATCAGCTCCCTGGATCCCTCTCCAGGGTAAGGGTGGGAAATGAGGCCTTCACAGCAAAAACAACATTGGGGAGGGGCTGGCAAGATAGCTCAGTGGTCTAAAGCACCTGTTTAGGCAACCACAGGGACCATGGTTCAATCCCTGGCATCACATGCTGTGCCAGCCCCACCCCCAGGGCCCCACTCCCAGGGTAGGCTAAGCTGGCCATAACATAAATAAATAAAGTTAAAAAAAGAACAATGGGGAGAATGTCTCTGTAAAGAGATGGCCCAAGTTTCAGAGGAAAAGGGCATGACAGGGCTAAGCCCTGAGCCTAGACACATGAGTGAGTGGACAGCCAGCTGCCAGAGCCTCACGGTGTGCCAGGCATCCAGCCAGGGCCCCTGCTCTTCCCTGCAGCTGGGCTCTCTCCCCACTGCTCCCTTCTGCTGACACCTCTCTGGTCCCACTGAACCCTCACACTTACCTGTTTCTGTCTTACTTTGCATACTCACTGCCTGCTCCCTATAAACTAACCCACCCGGCTGGCAGTACAGTGCACTGCACAGCAACCGCTGTGTCTCAACTCTGGACACAACAGTTCTTGGAAGGAGAGGGGGAGGGAGGTAGAGAAGGCAGTGAGGATGCAGGACACATGGGTAACTTACGTCTCCCTGGCCCCTTCATTCCTCAAGAGCAGGACTGCAGGCGTCTTCAGCAGTGTCATTCTGAACCACTCCTATCTGCCCCTCCATGTGACAAATAAACTGGGCCATTCTAGCCTCAATTGTTGAGAAGAGTTATTGACACTGAAGGCCAAAACAAGAGGGTCCAGAGCAGTGTCTATCCCCAAATTTGACTGTGCTAGGGGAGCTCCATGCTAATAACAGGTTGAAACTGCCCTGTAGACAATCTGGGAGATCTCCTGGCACAGCAGCTCCCTGAGCATGCTGGGCAGCGCTTCAAAAAAGCTGAATTAAAATTCTGTGATTAAAGTGAGTGAAGGCCATGACATTGGAGACCCCAGAATGACACCAGCTATTTGGAGAGATCACAAGCAGTTGAAGTTCCCAGAATACCTGACTTCCCTTTGCTTTCTGGGCCACCTTCTATCCCCATGCCAAGTGACTACCTCTCTGTCATCTCTGGGCACACAGGAGAACTCAGAGTGTCCACTGGTCAGTGTTTGCAGGACTTTTCTTTTCACATACATAAAATATTAATCCATATTGTTTTGTATTGTTGTAGGCAGCTAATTAGATAGAAATATTATAAGCAGTCAGACAGGGCCAGGCTCTCAAGGAGACAGCATGGAAGACAAGATATGAGAGATGGATGCCCCTGCTGTGGGCCAGACCTAAAGACGGAAGGCTGAACAAATGCTGACCTCCCTAAAAATTAGCATTCGGGATTGATAATCACCCTGAGGAAGCCCAGAAGAATCATTAATCCCACTACTACCAGCTAACTACTGGACGAAGTCCTGCTCTATGTCCATGCCCGCTTACTACATGACTCACTTCCCCATTTGGTCCCAGACTTAATCAATTTTACCTGAGCAATGGTGCCTGTAATTTCATTGATTGACCATAGTTTTGTTCCACCTAAGCAAGTTCCCATATTCTCCACCTTAGACCCGCATTATTTTACACTATAAAAGGCCCTGGAAGAGACAGCTTTCTGGGGTTCACCCTCTCGAGGTCCCCCTCCTGTCCCTCTCTCCAGAAACTTTCTTTCCTCCAATAAATATATTCTGCTCATAACCTGTGTTTGTTCTTAAAATTCATTCTTCAGTTTTAGAGAACACAAACTCATCCCAGGTACCTTTCAGTTCAGGTCATTTTTGCCCTTATATCAATGTCATTTTCTGCTCAGAGAAAATCAGCGATATTCTGCGGCTCAAGACACACTATAGTGCTGTAGACCAGGCTCACTTATTTCACTTTCTTTTTTTAGCTCTTTGCCCATCCTCAATCTCATTTTCCTCCATTATCATAGGACTCCTGTGATTGTGTGCTTTCTCTTGACATCTAGGCCTGATGTCAGTACTGCGTGCACATTCCTCAGATATGCATAAGTGAGCCATGCCTGTAATTCCAGCACTCAGGGTGTTGAGACAAGAAGATCACAAGGTTGAGGCTGGCCAGGGACACATCATGAGACTGTCTCAAGACAAAGAAGCATTGCATGGCCTTTCAGCCTACATCTCTCATGATTCTCACCTTTTCCCAGTGGGGGTGATCTATCTGAGGTTACTGAAAGTTGGCAGAAGGGCAAGGTTTTTGGTGGCAGCACCCAGAAGATCTATCTGTGTCAGTACATCCAAGAATGGATCTCAGAGGTTTCACTGGGTGGCATTACCAGAGAGTTTCTGATTTCTTCACCTCTGATCATGCTTGATCTCTAGCTTTTAAATATTTTCCCAGCTGACAAATATGAGAGCTATATCCACACCTTAACCATGTCCTGGTTGTTCTTTTCTGTTCGCATCTGTTGCTTTCCCCACTCAAAGCGTTCTGTTCTTACCATTCCAGGGAAGCAACATGATGACTGAAAACAGAAGATGATAGGTTTTGTCCCTAGTATGAATTGCTAATTATGGTGGTCATCTAATGTGTCTGATGCCCTTAAAACAAAAGGCCACCTCCCCCGCCATCTTCTCCAACTCAGCCCAGGACATGATTTGCTTTTACCCTTCCCACCACCTCAGGAAAGACCCCCAGTCAGATCCAGAGAGAGAGAGAGAGAGAGAGAGAGAGAGAACAGTTCCTGTTTTCCACCTTACACCCACCTCACCTCATGGTTTTGCTCTCTCTCTATATATATATATATATAGAGAGAGAGAGAGAGAAAGAGAGAGAGAAAGAGAGAGAGTTGCTCATCCTTCCCCCACATTCTCTCCCATGTCCTCCCTTTCTCTTTTTCCTTCTGCCTATTTCTCTGCTGTGCTAAAAACTTATCAGAAGGCAGAGGGAACTGTGGCTTTTTCTGGCTTTTGAGTCTCCAAACTCTGGATTCTCAGGGGACCCAAAAAGATTCACTGTACAGAAAAAAAAGCTGGGAGAAAAACATGAAAAAAAAAAGGAAAAGCAAGCAGCAAGCTGGCTGTTGAAAGAGAATGTGAGAAGAGAGGGCAGGAAAGTCCTTGACTAGGGTGGCCACCCAGGCACACAGGGCTGAGGCAGGGGATGCACAGGACATGGGTCAGGTTTAAGGGGGGCTGGGAGGGTGTCATACTGTCATAGGCAGCTAAATTACATAGAAATATTATAGACAGACAGGGCCAGGCCCTCAAGGAGCCAGTATGAAAGACAAGATGACCTTACAGCTTTGGGAGAGACAGACACTCCCACTGTGGAAGTAAGCAAATGCAGCCAAACATTTCCATAGGGATGGGCTTCAAAGACTGATATTCTACATAGGTATCAATCACCCTGAAGGAGTCACTGACCCAATCCCTGTAAGAAAAGCCCCTCTTCCATATTCATGCCTGCTTGCCACGTCACTTGCTTCCCCATTTGATCCCCATTTAACCAATTTTATAGGAGCAATTGTGCTGGTAACCTTATTGGATGACCAGTTTAATCCCATCTCATGTGCAAGTTCCCCTGTTTTCCACCTTACACCCACCTCACCTCATGGTTTTGCTCTATAAAAATCCTCAGAAAAGGCAGATTCTTGGGCAACCCACTCAGGTCCACTTCTGTCCATTTATTGGACAGAAGCTTCCTTTCCCTCAATAAATATATTCTGCCTTTAACTTCTGTTGTTCCTAAAATTCATTTTTTGGTTTTAGAGAACTTGAACTTGGCCCAGGTATCTTTCAGGTTAGGAGTTTTGTTGTAGGCAGCTGAATTAGACAGAAATATTATAGACAGTCAGCCAAAGCCAGACCCTCAAGGAGACAACACGGAAGACAAGGTGATTTTACAGCTTTGGAAGAAACAGACACTCCTGTTTTGGGCCAGACCTCAAGACAAAAGAGTAAACAAACACAGCCATATACTTCCCTAAGGATGGGCATCAGGGATTGATACGCTAAAGAGGTATCAATCGCTTTGAAAGAGCCCTAAAGAGTCACTAACCCAACCCCCAACAGGAAGAGACCCTGTCCTGTATTCATGCCCACTCGCTACATGACTCTTTCCTCATTTGGTACTGGATTTAATCAATTTTACCTGAGCAATGAACTTATAATCTTATTGGTTGACCATGGTTTTGTTTCACCTCATGCCCACCTAAGCAAGTTCCCATGTTCTCCACCACCTTAGACTCACCTCACCGCATGGTTTTACTCTATAAAAGTCCCTGGAAGAGACAGCTTCCTGAGGACAACCCACTCAGGCACCCCTTCTGTCCTTCTCAGACAGAAGCTTTCTTTCCCTCAATAAATATTCTGCTCTTAACCTCACTTTGTTCCCAAACTTCCTTCTTCAGTTTTAGGGAACACAAACTCATCTCAAGTACCTTTCAGGTTGGGAGTTTCATTTTCCTCTGTATCAGTTTCATTCCCCTATATCAATACCTGCCTCCTAATGCTTCCCAATTTCAGTTTATTGTACAATGGCAGTCTGCTAAGTGTTTCGGGATCTTTCCATCTTTACATGAGATGCTAGACTTGGAACTGTTAGGAAAAAGCTCTCCTTTAAAAAGCATTAGGTGGGCAAAGGGAGGGGGGAGGGCTTTCAGGTTAGCTGAGTGGTTTAAGAGCCTGTGTGGGCAATTCCAGTCAGGTACAGGTTATGGCGGTTCGATCCCCACGCCCAACCTTAAGGCAGTCTGAGCCAGCCAAAAAAAAAAATTCTCAACTTTTTTGTTGACTGCATGTTAGAATGCCAATATTTTGGCCACTTGGGATTAAATTAAGTGAGTTATTACAATGAAAAAAAGGGGGAGCAGGGGAGATAGTGCTGAGGAACAAGTAAGTGCCTGCCTGGCAAGTGCAAGGTCGTGAGTTCGAACTCCTGTCCCAGAGCAAAAAATGAATAAAATAAAATGAAAAAAAAAAAGCATTATTAGGGACAGCCAAATAGTTCAACAGATTAAAGCTCCTACAAGCAGGCACAGGGGTCAGAGGTTTGATCCCCAGGCCTGCCATGCCAGCCCCACCCCCAGGACGCCCTGAGACCCCAATTGAGACTGGGTGTGGTGATGGTCCGATCTAGTAGTGAGACCCTGAACACCCTGTACACCCTTCCCTAAAATATAAAATTAAAAAAAGAAAAGAAAAAGCATTATTAAACCAGGCATGGTGGTACATGCTTATAATCTTAGCACTAGGGAGGACTACTGTGAGTTCAAGGCCAGGCTGGACACCCTGTATTAAAATTAGACAGATAGATAGATAGATAGATAGATAGATAGATAGATAGACAGACAGATAAATAGATAGATAATACAAAAATAAAAGTTATTATTATAGCTTAATGAAGAACCACACTTCTATAATTTCAGCTGCTCAAGAGGCTGACACATGAAGATCATATGTTTGAAGTTTTTAGTTTTCTTTCTTTCTTTTTTTTTTTTCTTTTTGTGGTACTGGGGATTGAACTCAGGACCTTGTGCTTCCTAGGCAAGCACTTATTTTACTGAGCTATCTCCCCAGCCCGAGATCACATGTTTGAGCTCTACTAGGGCAGTTTAATAATTTAGCGAGACTCTGTCTCAAAGCTAAGGATACAGCTCAGTGGGAAGGCCCTGAGCTCAGTTCCCAGAATTATCAAGAAAGAGAAGGGCGAGGGGTGGCAGGAGGAGGAGAGAGGATAGGGGTTGGATACAATATTGTGGTTAAGCACGACTTAGAAAGATCCTGTCTCAAAAATTAAAATAAAAGTGGAAGATGCTAGTGCCTGAGGGATATAGCTCAGTGGGAAGGCCCTGAGTAAAATCTACAATTAAAAACAAAAGAAAGGGAAACTTGGAATATTTAAAAATATTATAAAAGTATCATGATTCCCCTGATACCCACCACTAGGTTTCAATAGTAATTGACAAGAGCCATTTTTGTTTCATCTGGATTCCTACCCATATCCCCATCCTGAATTATATTATTGTAGACAGATGAATTAGATAGAAATATTTATTATAGGCAGTCAGACAGGGCATGGAGGGCATGGAAGACAAGGTGACTTTCCAACTAGAGATAGACACTCCTCTGCTGTGGGCCAGATCTTAAGACAAAGAGTAAACAGAAGCAACTACATACTTCCCTAGGGATGGGCATCAAGGATTGATACTCTGAGTAGGTATCAGTCACCTTGAAAGACCCTGGAAAGAGTCTCGAACCCAAGCTCAATAGGTGGTGTTCTTGACCACTTGCTATGTGACTTGCCTTCCCATTGGATCCCGATTTTAATCAATGTTACCTGAGAAATGGTGCTTGTGATCTCATTGGTAGATCATGGTCTTTGTCCCACCTCATATCCACCTAAGCGAGTTCCCACAGCTTTTCCTCTATAAAAGTCCCTGGAAGAGACAGCTTCTGGGGGACACCCACTCGGGACCCCCCTCCTGTCCCTCTCTTGGACAGGAGCTTTCTTTCCCTCAATAAATATGTTCTGCTCATTACCTCCATTTGTTCCTAAAATTCATTCTTTGGCTTTAGAGAACATGTACTCTGAAAGTACTCGTCCCAGGTATTTTTCAGGTTGGGGATCAGTTTTCCCTATATCATTTGGAGGTTCCCTATTGGAGGTCATCCACCCCAGATCAGTTGTTTCTTCCTGCATCAATATTAAAGTAAATCTCAGATTTCATCATTGTCTTTATAAAGACAAGGACTCTTGTTTCTGTGCAACAACATCCTACCTAAGCAAAATCCCAGGATTTTCTTACTTGTAGGGGTGGACAGCTCAGCACCCCATGCCACTCTCTGCTGGAAAATGCAGTTCTTGACAAATCTAAACACAGTGCTGTAAGCAGCTAAATTAGATAGAAAGGGGCTGGGGAGATAGCCCTGTGGCACAAGTGCCTGCCTGGCAAGTGCAAGGTCGTGAGTTTGAACCCCGGTCCCGCAAAAAAAAAAAAAAAAAAATTAGAAATATTGTAGGAAGTCAGACAGGGATGGGTCCTCAAGGAACCAGTAAGAAAGACAAGATACCTTGAAACTATGTGAGAGACAGATACTCCTGCTGAGGGACAGACCTCAAGGTAAAAGAATAAAGAAATGCAGCCACATACCTCCCTAGGAATGAGCACCAGGTATTGATATTCTACATAGATATCAATCATTTCAAAAGAGTCAGGAAGAGTCACTAATCCAACCCCCCACAGGAAGAGCCCCTGTTGTATAGTAAGTCCACTTGCTAAACGACTCACTTCCCCATTTGATCCTGATTTAACCAATTTTACCTGAGCAACTGTATTGTAATCTTATTGGTTGACCATAGTTTTGTCCCACCTCATGTGCAAGTTTCCATGTTTTCCACCTTAGACCAACCTCACTACAAGGTTTTGCTTGATAAAAATCCCTAGAAAGGCAGGTTCCCAGGCAACCCACTCAGGTCCCCTTCTGTCCCTCTGTGGACAGAAGCTTTCTTTTCCCCAATAAATATATTCTGCTCTTAACCTCCATTGTTCCTAAAATTCATTCTTTGGTTTTAGAGAACACTAACTAATCCCAAGTATCTTTCATGTTGGGAATTTCATTCCCCTATATCAACAGCAACAGTAAAGAACTAAAAAATAGTACAGTTTAATATAACAGGATATGGTTTACTTGAAAAAAAAAAAAAAAAAGACTACTGTGGAGCAGTATGGGGCATCAGAGCTGAATGCCTCTGGCTCTTTTATCCCTGTGTCTTTTTATTTAGATTTAGTGGCTTCCCCTCCATCTCCCTGTGGGCCCTTGTTGCTACCTGATTTAACCCTGGTATGTCTGCCTACATTGTTTTTGGTTTTTCCCTGTCCCTTTGTGCCAACTATGTGAAAGGGGAGGGCTTAAAGGGTGGAACCTTAGGCTTAATGATTAAGTAAAGGGGCCATGTGTACACGTAGCCAGTGCAATACTATACTGATGTTAGCATGAGCATGCACATACATGTATGATAGGTTCTGGTCCTATTATTATTATGGTGGTCATCTAATATGGCTGAAGCCCTTAAAGCAACAGCTTATCTTCCCAGAGACCACCTCCTGGCTTCTTCAACCCAGCCCAGGGCGCAATTTCCTTTCACCTTTCCCACTGCCACAGGGAAGACCCCAGTCAGCTCTTCTGATATTTCTAAACATCCCCCTCAAACTCCACCCCAACAAAAGTTCATAAAAGCCTCGGCTTTCTTTGTCTCAGGCCAGAACCACCTGACCCATCTGCACTTGATCCTCCCCATGTCTTTGGAGTTAATAAAGGCTTCTTTTATCTTTCCTGTCTCTTTACTGCGCTGCTAAAAAGCTATCAATGTGTATGGATACATGTGTAGGTGTGCATGTCTTATTAAATGTGAATTCTTGGGGCTGGGGAGATAGCTCAGGGGCACAAGTGCCTGCCTGGAAAGTGCAAGGTCCTGAGTTCGATCCCCCATTCTGCAATAATCCCAGCACTTGGACGGCTAAGGCAGAGGACTGATGTGAGTTTGAGACCAGCCTGGGCTACAAAAGTGAGCTCAAGGCCAGCCTGAACTGCATAGTGAAATCATGTCTCAAAAAGATATAAATAAATAAATAAGAATCCTTCAGCGGCTGCCCCTTATCTCTCTTGTATTGCCAGGTATGTAAGGGGAGTTAGTTTTACTGGTCTTTATGATATAGAGGAATGAAACTCCCAAACTGAAAGATACCTGGGACAAGTGTGTGTTCTCTAAAACAGAAGAATGAATTTTAGGAACAAAAGAGATTAAGAGAAGAATGTATTTATTAGGGGAAAGAAAGCTCCTGTCTGAGAGAGGGACAGAGGGGTATCAGAGTGGATTACCCAGGGAAGCTGTCTCTTCCAAGGATTTTTATAGAGTATAACAATGTAATGAGGAGGGTCTAAGGTGGAGAACATGAGAAGTTGCTTAGGTGGGCATGAGGTGGGACAAAACTGGTCAACCAATAAAGCTACAAGCACCATTGCTCAGGTAAAACTGATTAAATTCAGGACGAAATGAGAAAGTCAGTCATGTAGCAAATAGGCATGAATACAGGACACAAGTTTATCTAGTAGCCGGTAGCAGTTGGATTAGTGATTCTTCCTGGCTTCCCCAAGGTGATGATCAATCCCAGATGCTTATCTTTAGGGAGGTCAGCATTTGTCTGATCTTTGGTCTTTAGGTCTGGCCCACCATGGGAGCATCCATCTCTCTAACAGTTGCAAGGTATCTTGTCTCCCACGAGGGCCTGGCCCTATCTGACAAACTACAATATTTCTATCTAACTCAACTGTCTACAACATTTATTTCTGGCTTCTTTAGTGTGAATTCTTCCTTATAAATTCTTACGTTAATTGTGTTACCTGGCAGCTCCCCATCTAACTTTCCCTCTTTTGTCTAATTGCTATAACTACAGAGTCTACTTGTAGATGCAGAAACTGCTTTTTGTAAGTTTTTCCTATTGATATCATGCAGCCTTCATCCTATCTTTCCATACCTGTGGGGTCTGCTATCCCTATAAGGCAGTGTTACAATTTATAATTCACTGAAATTATTTTTTTGAAGACAATGTCTTACCATGTAATTCAGGGTGGTCCTAAACTCACTCTATATCCTAGGCTGGCCCTGAAACTTCAGCAATCCTCTTGCTTCAGCCAAGTGCCAGAATTATGTTGTAGGTAACTGAGTATAGGCAGTCAGGCAGAGATAGGTCTTCAAGGGACACAGTAAGGAGGACAAGATACCTTAGAACTGTGAGAAAGACAGACATCCCTGTTGTGGGCCAGACCTCAAAACAAAAGATAAAGAAAATGCACCCACATATCTCTCAAAGGATGGACATTAGGAGTTGATAGTCTATATCTTTTTTTTTCAGGACCAGGGTTTGAACTCATAACCTTGCACTTGCCAGGCAGGCACTTGTGCTATGGAGCTATCTCCCCAGCTCCGGGATTGATATTCTAAATAGGTATCAATCACCTTGAAAAAGCCAAGAGTCACTAAGCCAACCCTGTGCTGGAAGAGCCTTTCATTTTGTATTGCTGTCCACTTGCTACATGACTCACTTTCCTCTATGATCCTAATTTAATCAATTTTACCTAAGCAATATAGTTGGTCTTGTTTTTTTTTTTTTTAAATGTATTTTAGTACAAGGTCTACAGGATTTCACCACACAAATCGAACTCATAGTGATCCTCCTGTTTTCAGCCTCCCAAGTGCTGGCTTTGCAGGCGTGTGCCACCACACCCAGTATCAGTCACTGTCTCAGGGTGTCCCGGCAGTGGGGCCAGCATGACAGGCTGGGGATCCAATCCTGTCCAAGCCTGCCTAAGCAGGCACTTATCTGAGCAATATACTTGTAATCTTATTGGCTGATCATAGTTTCCTCCCGCCACACGCCCACCTACAAGTTCCCATGTTTCCCAATTTAGACCTGCCTTACCTCATGGTTTTTTTCTATAAAATCCCCAGAAAAAGCAGGTTCCTTGGCAACCCACTCAGGTCCTCTTCTGTGTAGCTCTCAAACAGAAGTTTTCTTTCCCTCAGTACGTATATTCTATTCTTAATCTTTGTTGTTACTAAAATTCATTCTTTGATTTTAAAGAACATAAATTCATCCCAGATATCTTTTAGGTTGAGTGTTTCTTTCCCCTATATCAATTTCAGGCATGCACCACCATGCTCAGTCTCACAAAAACTTTCTTATATAATTTTATTTTATATTGAGGTTGTTAGGTTTTTTGGCACAGCAGAGAAGCCGAAGTAAAACAAAGGGAGGGAAAGCTTTTATTGCCATTGAGGAGGACATGGAGAGGCCTGATGGCAGGGAGTTGGAGGGATCCTCTGACCTGAGCCAGGGAAGCTGAGATTTAATGGACTTTTTCTAGGGGCAGAGTTTGAGGGGAAAGTTCAGGGACACACAAGGAGCTAATTGTGGCAGGGACATGGGAAAGGTGTCTGGGACTGAGATGGGGAAGAAGGAAGAAGTGCTCATTGGGAAGATAAGCTGTTGTTTTTGGGATTCAGCCATGTTGAACCAGGGCCATGATAATTTAATTTGTTCTTGGGCCAGAACCTATGATTTCTGTCTTTTAGTTGTTTTGAAGAGGGGGTAAGCCTCTTAAACTGCTTCCTGTTGAGTGGGGCATCATGGGGGTGGGGAGTGAATAGTGATATATCAGGGAAGAAACTTCCAACCTGAAAGATTCCTGGGGCAAGTTCATGTTCTCTAAAACCAAAGAATGAATTTTAGGAACAAGTGGAGGTTAACAGTAGAATATTTATTGGGAGAAAGAAAGCTTCTGTCTGAGAGGAACAGAATGGGGACCTGAATGGGTTAACCTGAGAAGCTGTCTCTTCCAGGGATTTTTATAGAGTAAAACCATGTGATGAGGTAGTTCTAAAGTGGGGAACATGGAAACTTGCTTAGGTGGGCATGAGGTGGGACAAAACTATGGTCAACCAATAAGGTTACAAGCACCATTGCTCAGGTAAAATTGATTAAATCCAGGACCAAATAAGGAAGTGAGTCACGTAGTAAGCAGGCATGAATACAGAATAGAATTTTATCTAGTAGCCGGTAGTGGTTGGATTAGTGATTCTTCCTGGCTTCCTTAACATGATAATCAATCCCAGAGGACTATCTTTTTTAAAATGTATTTGGTACAGAGTCTACAGGGTCTCATTACACAGATGGGACTCATAGTGATTCTCCTGTGTTCAGTCTCCTGAGTGCTGGGATTACAGGCATCCACCATGCCCAGTCTCACATCTCAGTGCACCCTGGGGGTGGAGCTGGCACAGCATGCTGGAGCTCGAATCCCCTGCTGCTGGACTCTGCCTAAGTAGGTACTTTAGTCCACTGAGCTTTCTGGCTGGCCCTCCAGATGCTTATCTTTAGGGAGGTAAGCATTTGTTCAATCTTTAGGTCTAGCCCATAGCAGGAGTATCCATCTCTTTCATAGTTGCAAGGTATTTTATCTTCTGTGCTATACCTCCTACAAAGGCTTAGCCCTATCTGACTGACTATAATATTTCTATCTAACTTCAACTGCCTATGACGGGAGGATTGACAGGATGATGGTTCGTGTTCAGATAGAAGCTAGTGCAAGGTATCTCAGCCAGGATCAGAAGTTTATCATTAGTGAAGGCTCACATCTGAGATTGAAGAATCTAAGGGCTGGGGAGATGGCTCAGTGGCATAAGTGCCTGCCTGGTAAGCCTAAAGTCCTGAGTTCAATCCCCAGTACCAGAAAAGGAGGAGGAGGAGGAGGAAAAGCCAAGATTGAAGAAATCTGACATGTCCAGAGGGATTCAGGGCTCCAAGAAAGACAACTTAATGGGGGCTGTGGACCCTAAGCCCGGTCAATCCTCTTCAGTGGTAAGACCAAGCAGATGGTCCCCTGGTAGTGATGAGATTGCCTTCGAGGGCAGGGAATTAGTGGATGGCTTACCCACTCTTTGGTGGCAAGGACAGTCTCACTTCCAGTGGCCCTTGAGATTACAGAGAGGAAAGGGCCATATGGAGGTCATGGGGTGGGGTAGTTTCATGCTCAGTGTCCTTCTCTGCCCCACTTGAAACATAGTCTAGGAGGGACTCAGGTGGCACCATTGTACTTAGACTCAGCAACACCTTGTCACGGTCCTGCTTTGGTGGAAGTCCCAAGTGCCAGCCAGTCAAAAGCTGGCACTTGTATGTCGTAATTTTTTTTTTTTAATCTTTAGCAACTTTGTTTGGTTAGTACTCAAAAACTCACTGCAGATTCCAAGGCACGCTGCCCTCCATGCCGCCACATGCTCCAGGGGGATTGGGAACAAGTGCTGCTCTTGACGTCCCCTTCTCCAGTGGAAGGCTGTCATTTTGTGTCCTGTGCTTCCAGTCTCCATGGGGGAAGCTCTGCCTTTGTATTGGTCAGGGTTTTACTTAGAGGAACAGAAAGATATGAGGAACGAATATTAACACAAAATATACAATATATAAGGAGTTACAAGATTGGCTTACAATAGTCAGCCACAGAGTCAGATGAGGAAGCGTGCAGAGGGCATCTGCACACTCCAGACTGGAGAATTCAGTCCCGAGGTCCGAAACTCACTGCAGTGCTCTGTGTAAGTCTCTATCTGTCGGCCGATGGGTCTGCGATAGAAGACTGAAGTGTCTGTGATGGACGTTGAAGAGTCTGCAATGGATGGCAAAAGATCCAAGCTGGAGGCTGAAGAGTCTGTGCTGCAAGCCAGACGATGAAGTCTAGGCTGAATGCGAAGACTGAAGCTTCTCCGAGGAAGTGACGTCTTGACTCCTTCCTCAGCCTTTTAGAAAGTCCCTGTGCTCAGTCACTCTGACGTGGGCCCAATGTGCCCTAGGGTGGAACCAATCATACCCCAGCATGGGCCCTTGATCCCGCTCTAGGGAGGAGCCAGGATCTTAGGCAGGCCCTGATCCTGCTCCAGGGAGGAACCAATTGTACCCCAGGGCAGGACTCCCACCAATAGGGAGCCAGGCTGCTGAGTCATCCAGCCAAGTTGACACAACATATCAACCACTACAGCCTTTGACTTCAGAGGCCCTGCCGTCCAATTGACATATTCTATCTGATCTGATATCACAGTTTTTCCTTTTGATACAGGATCTCTCTATAGAGTTCAGGCTAGCCTTGAACTCACTATGCAGCCCAAATGCTGAGATCACTGGTGTGTGCTATGGCACCCACCATATCAGCATGATTTTATAAGAAGCTGCCTCTCGTGGAAGTATGACAAGATAGTAAAAACCTTTACACCGAGAGTTTGATGCAAAGTCAATCAAATAACAATTATAGTGATAAATGATGTATTTGACTTGAAGAAGCTTGTTAATAAAATTAGCAGGAAAATCTGACCTCAGTCAGTGGGATTATTAAATATATATCCTAAGGACAGAGTCATCTATTAGAAACAGTAACAGTCCCAGGCATAAATAAACATTTCTTTAGAGTTTGGCATCAGTTTTTCATATCCCATCCTTGAAGCAGAGCATCCCTTAGGGGCCAGCTTCGAGGGTGCGGCCCTGGGTGTGCTCACTCTGAGGGCCAGGGTCACAGGTGCTGCAGGGCCAGGAGGCCCTGCTCTGTGTAGCCGTCGTCCCGGTGGGTATTTGCCCACTGGCCAAAGGACTTGTCGTTAATTTTTGTCTCTATTATTGAACACATGGAAAGTCAGATTAAGTAAATCTTCCTGTAGGGTTTGAGGGTTGAGATCTATCTACACCTCAGTTGTAGAATATCTAGAAAAGAAAGCTAATGGCATGACATTGTAGTGGGAGTAATACACTTATTAAAATTTTATGAGTATTAAGTTCCTTGAAATATAATTTAGCAGTTTATACTCAGGGCAGAACCTATCAAAGGACTGAACCCAGAAGGCATGCATTCTACCACACAGCTACCAGCCCTAATTTTATTTTTTATAGTTTGTCTGAAAACGGATCCACACGAAGTCCATGAATTGAGAATGACAGACATATTTTTAAGTCTCCTTTAACCTGTGGGTTTACTCTCATCCTTTTTATTTGTATTCATTTAAAAAAGCCACACTTATCTAACAGACTTTCTTGCGGTCTTGGCTTTGCTGGTATTATTTGATGCGGTCCTCTTTTGCATTTCCTGTACATTGGTATTTAGACCTATAAAGGATAAATATTTGAAAGCGTTCATAATCTTTTCAAAAGCATGTTGAAATTCTAGCCAAACAAAATGCAAGCTGGACTGGATCTGACCGGCATGCTGTTCACTAGCTCTAGCATGGACAAAAAGAATGGTGTCCCTGTGTCTTGGCTGAGCCCCAAGAAGATAGCAAAAATCCCACATGGCTATGTAAGATCAGAACCTGTGTGTGATGTGAGCATCATTTCTCCCTTTCTAGTTAGAATCCCACTCAGAGAGATGGAAAAACCCCAAGGAAGCAGAATGGTACCAAGTCTTCTCAACCTTGCATGGTGACTCACAAGCTCTTAGGCACAGCCCAGGCAACCGGCCCCTTCATCTCCACAGCTACTGAGGTCTTCCATTCAGCTGCCATCCCAGGTAAGTCCTACAACACAGCTCATACAACCTAAGGAAAAAGAAGCAGCACCATGACCCAGGCTGGCATTCAGAACACCTCAGTGGAATGGGAGCTGCTACTGAAGTTATGATGCATCAAGGAGCATCTTCCTCCTCAGAGCTTGTAGCTGAGAGAGGAGGCTCCTTGACCCAGAGGAGCCCTCTGGGGCAGTCTTCAGAGTCTAGCGTTTGGGGCAGTGGTCCACTACCCATGGGAGAAAAGGACTGAGGTAAAGGAGTCCCTCCCATGCTTCTAGTGACTCAGAAAATCTTTTCTTGGTGTTGTTTGTAGTCATTGCTGTTGCTGTTGCTATTGTTCTTGTCCTTGTTCTCGTTTGATACTAGGGATTGAACCCAAGGGCTTCTAATACTGGGTTATATACCCAGATCTTTTTATTTGTATTTTTTATTTTTGAAACTAAGTCACTAAGTTGCCCAGGCTGGGCTCAAATTTATAATCATCCTGTCTCAGCCTCTCAGAGTGCTGAAAATATAAATCTGCATCTCTAATTCCACCTATTTCTTTGATTTGATCAAAATATTCTCCATGATTTTCTGAGTTTGCTCTCTAAAAAAAAAAAAAAGAGTATACAACACACATAATTTTTTAGCAGGTTTTTTTGTTGTTGGTGTTTTTTGTTTTCTTTTTTTCATTCTGAACTGGCTCTTTGATGTCAGCTATGGAATTTTGACTATGTTTACTA
>PVKN010006592.1:0-28202 GCA_004027915.1 Capromys pilorides
ATTATTTAGTGAGGGATATTCCAACATACTGCACCATTGCATTCCCCTTATGCTGAACATGTAGCTTGCCTCTATTTTCCTCTCTGTCATAATATGACACCATATTATAGTACACCATAATATAGCTAAATCTCGGCATATGTGTATTATTTCTTTTTACCAAATCCCTAGAGGTACAGGTGCCATTTAAGGCTTTAGCAATATACACTTCAACTTGCCTTTCAGGTTGCATGTAACAACTCACCCTCCATTCATGAGTGTCCATTTCCTTGTGAATATTTTCATTCAAATGTTTTCTTGTATATCTGCTTTCAAAGGACTTAAAAAATAACCCCTCACTGTTACTGTTTACTGTTACGAGTTAGAATCTTGCACTAAAACAGAAACTCTGCTCTCAGAGTGTTTACCAATGAAGAAATTCATGGCCTACTCTTGGGAGGCTGCAGCTCCGGTCCCCACAAGCCATAGTCCTCAATGTCGTAGACGTGCACAAATCCTTGCTGGTCAGCCAGGTAGACGAGGGCATCTCCTGCTGTCACTGCAATGCTGCTCACCCGGGCACTTCCTCTGGACTGAAACACACACGGGGCTCATGAATGAGACGTACGCACTGTGGTGAGTGCAAGGCTGTGCTTGGTGCATGGCTAGAACTCGTCAAGCTCCTGTGAATCTTTAGTGAGATAGAAATGCCTAAAGACAAATGATGCTAAGAGCTTAGCACCTGGTAGAGTTACTCTATTGCTTAGTCAAGAAACAAATAAACAAACAAATGAAAACCAAACCCATGGCAGGGAAGTTATGCATTGGCCACCAAACTTACAGGAGTGAAGTGTGCACAAATGCCAGCACCACTGAACAGCCTCCAGAAGGTGACAGAACCTGGGTGAGAGAGAAGCAGAAAGATGGGAATGTCTGCACTGAGCCAACCCAGCCTCAGGCTGCGAGCCAGTGTGGAAGCTACTGCAGCTCTATTACGCAGGGCGAATATCTCTTCTTCCTTTTCATTTGGCTTATTTTAATCAGTTACCATTATCAGCATAGATTGGGAAAGAGAGCCTTCCTCTTTATGGGCTTTGGTTTCAGGGAAGATTTCCTGACAGAAGTGGGGTCCAACCTTGACTGTAGAGGAAAGCTTGGAAGATTTGTGATATGGTGGTAAGTAATGTCTTTTGGCTTCGAGTGTTTATGTATACTTATGTAAACACACTGTGAAAATTGTCTATTCAAGGGAACTTATTAACTAGAGGTCCTACTATTCTGTATAAGGAATATTCAGGTAGTACACTTTGGGGGAGTAGGCACCCCATGCGCATCACTTCCTCTTGGGAACTCCTTAAATCATAGATACTGCATCCTCCTCTTCTCCCTGTGGAGATGGGATGGTGTGAGCCTCCATCCAGGTAAAGTGGAAGAGGTGGTGCCTCGGAGAGGTGGATGGAAACACAGGCACCCAAGGGCACCTGGCGCTAGTGCTAGTGCGGGTTGTAGTTTGGGTGCGGGGACACTGAGGACGAATAGTGGGCAGAAGGGCTCAAGAGCATAAACTCATGCCCTGTTGTCAAATGTGCTCGGCTCTGTGTCTTCTCCTGCCACCAGAACGAAATAGGTGGCTGCTTTTAACTGGCAGTGTTGCTTACATCTCAGAGCTTTGGAGCTGGACTCTGGCCCCTTTTCTATGCTGGAAGCTTAGAGATCATGTTACTTGGTTAATATCACTTAGCTAGTTAGTGGCTGGTCTGGGTTGGGACCCTGGTTTCTAACCCCTAGTGGATCCATGAAATGGGTCTCTAACCCTCCATAAAATGAGCAGGCTGCAGAGCTGACTCCAGAGGCCTTACTAGCTCTTCTTTACATGGTTCTTTGCTTCTCTTTTTTGGCTTCTTTGTCAGCCTTCCTATTGCTGAAAGGTTGTGTTTGATATTTATTTAACCTAATAGATGATGTCCTCTGGGCCTCATGGTCTTCTGGGGAAGGGCCAGTGGCCCGGTTCACCTGCAAGTAGCCTGGGGTTCAGCCAGCCCTTTGGGAAGGAAGGAGAGGATCAGGGTGACTTGATGAGAAGTGGGGTGGGAAGTCCTAGCTCCTCACATTGCCACCATCCTGGAGGGAAGTGTAGCCATCAGAGCATTGGGTTTGTGGCTAACCTGGAGTCTAAAGTAAGTAAGGACTACAAGGAAATTGGAGGCAACCTGGGGTGAGCTTAGGTCTGGAAAGGCCTTGTCTTAGAAATGAGGGGTGGTACCCACCAGGGAGCTTGGCCTCACCTCCAGGTCCATTGGCAATGAGAGAAGCAGAAGATGCGTCCAACTTGGCTGCCCGAGTCTTCAAAAAGGCGAGGCAAGACACACTTAGGTCTGGGCCTGGAAACAAAGGAGAGCTCATGAAGCTCACAGGTCACGCTCTCTGTCTCTGTCTCTGTCCATCTCTTTTTCTCTTTTTCTTCCCAACCTGGTGGAGGATGATGGGCTTAAGGAAGGACTGGGAGGTGTGAGACACCACCCTAATGGAGGCCTTCAGGAGCTGGGATCCTTGCTAAAGGGGACCCTCTCTAGCAGGTCGTGGTTTCTAACAATGCTGATTCATCATTATTATTATTATTATTATTATTATTATTATTATTATTATTATTATTATTTTGGTACTGGGGATTGAGCTCAGGACCTTGTACTTGCCAGGCAGGCACTTAAGCCACTGAGCTATCTCCCCAGCTGAGTCAACTTCAATTCACTTTCTACACTAACCACAGACTTTGGCCTACATAGTGGTGAATTATTATTCCTGTTGTCAGGAGAAAAGAGGGAAATTTAGATACTTAAAAGATTTGCTGGAGATTATAAGATGTTCACTCCTTCCTTTGCTTTTTATCTGTAACTAAAGGTGACTTAGAGACCAGGACTCATGCTGAATGAAGTATAAAGAAGAGATTTGAACTAAACTAATAAGAACTGCTACTAAAAGTCAGCAAATCACCATTAGCACGTGGAGAGAGCCAAAGAAGAGCCTCCAGGGAGCTGCATTTACTGTGCACTCTTGAGGGATGGAAGGGATGGACCCTGGGCTGCACGGGGGCAAGGGTCAGGCCCGTACCTTTACAGTGTGATCTCATCCCAAGTGAACTTAACTAGTCCTGCTTCTGTGGTTTTCCTTCATTTACCAGGCTTCAGGTGCCATTAGCCCAGGGCTTGTGTCCCTAGTTTTTGCAGAGTGCTTAGTGCATAGAACTCAAGTATTTGTTATTGAATAAAAGTTCTATGCAGCTACCTTGATTCAAACTTCCAAGAGCCACAAAGAACATTGTTACCTGGGCACAGGGAGCCTGGACAAAGAACTCTCCTACCCCCATTTCTCCTTGAGCTAGAGGTCCCACAGGCACATTATTCAGACTAAAGGGCAATTGATAGTTATATATAAATCAGAGGTTATTATACAACAAATGTTGTGTCTTTCTCAATATCCATGTTGAAATACTACCCCTCAACACAATGATATTTGGAGATAAGAGTTTTGGGAGGTAATGAATTCTTGTAGGTGGAATCTTCTCTCATGCAAGGGACTAGTTCCCTTACAAAAGGAACTCCAGTGAGTTTTCTTGTTCTTTTCTCCACATTGGAATACCAGAAAGCAGCAGTCTATAATTTGGCCCTTGCCAAAGCCCCTGAACCCTGGTACCCCGATCCTAGGCTTCCAGATTCCAGAATTGTAAGAAATAAATTTCTAGCATTTGTAAGTCATCAAGTTTATGGTATTTTGTTGTAACAACTTGACACAAATTATATAAAATATGGACTTGGTGTTGGAATTAAATACTGGAAAGTTGTGCTTTCAGGTCTCATCCTTGTGTGTTAATTATCCTCTATTTGTTTCCCATGTTTGTTTATTAGGTGGTTTTGCACTGAAGGCCAAGGGATAACCAATCCCAGGCCCAACCTTAGCACTATGCCTAGCACACAGCAGATGCTCATCAGCATTAATAAATACATGGATGAAACCCTGACCACATTAGCAGAGAAACAGAGTTTTAAGAAATGGAACAAGGTACAAAAGTTGGAGAAAATGAGTGGAAAGATGGGGAGAAGTTTTGCAACACAATATACAAGTTGTAAGGACAGGCCAATTGGAAGCATGATGGGTCATTGCCCATCGGAGGGGGCTGAGGATGAGCAAGGCATAGATGCCTGAAGACTTCCAATTGGATGAGACACCAAGAGATGATTTCCGTGCTGGGATGGGGTGGGCAGGCTTTCTAGTCACACAGAGAAGACATGTGATAAGTGGTAATGGAAAGCAGAGAAATGAAAGTAAGAGATGAGCTTAAGAGGTGCAGTGGGTGCAGAGCATCTTCTTGGTTGGTAGTGGGTGAGCAAAGGGCTCTGGGAGGTCACGGGCCAGAATGTGAGACAGGCTTTGATGGACAGCAAATCAGGAATAAGAGCTGACCTAGTCAATCTTTAAGCTCCCTTCCAGCTTTGGGACTCTCCATCTGATAAGGCAAACCTAAAACGAAGCTAAGCTCTCCTAAGTGGGAAATGCTCAGAATCCAAGACTGCTTCATTTGTCAGGTTGGAGCCTTGCTGAGTGGCTTGGAGCCTGATTCTCACCTACCTTGTTGACAGTCCAGGACATGTGAGGGGCCAGGAGTGTTCAGCTTACAACACACATGGCCTGAGGTGACATTCCAAATGATAATCTCTCCATCATAACTGGAGGTGGCCAGAAGAAAAGGTGGGCATTGTACCACACAGAGAATGTCCTCCTTGTGCCCATGGTTCTTGGAAAGAGAAGGGAAAAACTAAGAAATAAAATCCTAAGCCATCCACACCTAACTTAATCTATTTGATCTTTGATTTCTTAAGACAGAGGATCCAGGAAGGGGGCGGGGGTCCTCTTTCTGTGGTTGTCCACATTAAAAGCTTACCCAGAACCTCATGGACAGTCTGTCTTGAGGTACCTCAAGAGATACTTTATCACCTCCTAAGTGCTATTTCCAGCAGCTTCCTTACCTTACCATACTGCTGGCGAGCACATTATTACTGAGATTACCTCACCAGGCTAAAGAGTTGATGCAAGTCGGGTAACAGAATCCAAACTCTGACCCAGATCACTTGCTGTCCTAATAGTTGGAGGATTCTAATTTAATCTCTTTGGGTCTCCCATCTGTCCCACAAAGTATCTTACAAAATGTACTGTGAGGCATTGAAAACACTGATGTTCTTTATTTTTTTAAAAAATTTAATTTATTTATTTTGTATGGGGTCTCACTGCACAGCTCAGACTCAGAATGATCCTCCTGTTTTCAGCCTCCCCGGCACTGGGACTACAGGCATGTGCCACCATGCCCGACTCAGTGGCCAGCTCGGCACACATACGGTGGAGCTGGCACAGCATGTAGGACTGGGGATTGAGCCCTAGTCCGTGCACTTGCCTAAGTAGGCACTTAGTCCTCTGAGCTATCTTGCCAGCTCTACTGATGTCCTCTAAAGCAGTAGTTTTAGAAATGAACCTTAGGAAAGATAAGGACCCCAAATGAACTGAAGACCAATGCTACAGAATTCAGAGTTTCTGGCCACTAGCATTTCAGCTCTCCTCATGAGGCAGTTACTATGTAGAGGGATCTGGCTTGTCTTGGCCTTATGAAGACATTGTTTCACCTCACTCACATGACTTGCCACAGTGTCCCTTGAGCACCTGTCCATCACCATCTTAGATTCCCCTCCTGATTAAACACAGCTGAGAAGATAGTATTGTGAGACTTCTAGAAAAGAGGAGGCCAATGGCCATCTTCCCAAGCTCCTGCATTTCCAGATCCCCACTCCTGTACAATCCTCCAAAGCACGTGAACATCAGGACTGAGTTCCTCCTTTCATGGCCACCCTGCTTGCAGCATAAGTGTACATCTCTATTATGAACTGAATATTTGTGTCCCTGATTTCCAACTCACATTTTGAGGCACTAACACCTAAGGTGATGAGATTTGGAGATGGGGCCTTTCAGGAGCCCTGGAGCCAGACAGGTCATCAGGATGGGTTCTTGTGATGGAATTAGTACCCATATAAGAACAGGAAGAGACATGCAGCTCACTCTTGCTCTTCCATGAAGGAAGGTGGTCATCCAAGAGCAGGAAGGCTGCTCTCACTAGGACCTGACCTTGCTGGCACCCTGTTCTCTCCCCAACTCTTATTTCCCAGAACTGTGAGAAACAGAGTTCTGTAGTTTAAGTTGTCCAGTCAGTGGCATCATGTTAAGGCAGTCCAGAAAGACCAAGGTAATACTTTAGCACAACTTTCAAGTTCTAATTTTCCAGCCTCATTTTCCTCCTGTATCAATGCATCTGCCTCTCAACTTTCCAAATCCTTCCAAACAATACACTTCTGTACATCCAGGCTTTGCTTGTCTGAATTGTTATTTCCTACCTTGTCCTGATGGGAAAAGACCTAGTAATATTTTAATACCCCATGTTTTATAACAAAGTTAATGGCTTCTACTTCTGTGCTACTCCAATATTTTATACATTATAATATTGCATATTTTATACACTATTATATTGCATATTTTATATACTCTTTTATTGCCTATGCTACAGGACAACCATTTCCTCAGTTTTTCATTTCCTTGCCAGTGTAGGAGATTTTTGAGATCAGGAATCCCATTTTATTTCTGGTTGTGTCATCTGCACCTGTCCACAAGAATGAAGCTATCAAAATGCTCAATGAACACATGTCAATGAGTGGGAGGTTGAGTGTGTGCTTTATGAACTCATGCAGGAATTCACTTGTCATGCAATTCTTCCATGAGTACTTGGTGCATAATCTCAAATTTTCATCCATTATTCACTAATAACAGGCACTGTAGCTGCTTTTATCATTGCATCTTCCATAAGCAACACACATTTGGTACACCAGAGGCACTCAGAAAATGCTTACTGAGCAAAAACATACTTACTGAGAAACTATGATAAAAGTCAAGCTTTGGCCTATGTCTGTCTTCATGTGTACTGTACCTTTTATAATATTTACAGGCAACATAAGGGCTGGGACAGAGGCACAGTTGCATGTAGCACCTTTGCTTTCTTGACTTGTCTTACTGGCTTAAGATCTAAATAATTCTGAGGAAGCTCAATCAGTTCCAGGAAGCTGTGAGAAGTTGGGGTCATTCTGAGTCCTACTAAAAAGTGCAAGTAGTTCCCTTCCTTTGCCCTCTTATAAACCACACGGTAGCAGGAGTGTCTTCTCTTAGGCATTCTGCGTGCACAATGATGGGTTAGTGAATACAAAGTTGGTTCACCAAACAAAAGCAAGAAGCGGGTGTTTCTTTCAGAAAAATCACACTCACTCTTGTCCTGAGCTGCCCTTTGTGCCATTCAGGACTCCTAGTTGAAGCATCGATTGCTGCTTGCATGGCCTTTGCCCCAGCTTAAACACAAAGTTGTCAACCCTTCACGGAAAGGAAGGGCTACCGAGACCTGTGTGTGCCTGGGCCTTATATAAATCTTATCACAGAAGATGCTCCTGAGACACTGTGAACACCCAGAGCAGGCCTGAGGCAGGGGGGCCTCTATGAGGGAGATCCTCATCATATTCACCATGTTCTTATATGCTTAGAGGGCCAGATTGCAGGCTAGGGCTCACCAGATCATCCTTCCAGAGTGGCTGTGGCCTCCAGAAGTGGTGTAAGTTATGAGGTGCATCCTGTATCCAAAGCCGAAGAGGACACATTGTACAAGCAATAAAACAAGCTGCCAACACACTCACCACTTCAGAGAGAAGGTGTTGGCACATTTAATAACCCTACCCCTCACCCCACCAGTGATGCAGATTTTTGAAATGTCAAAGCAAATTCCCTTAGTACCAGCGGGAATAAAAAGCAATCCACTCCTGACGTTTGGGTGATTGCATTTCAGCAAATCATATGTCAACTGACAAGCTCTCCTTGGATGGGCTGCATAGTTTTGCTTTCATAATAAGACCCATAGCTGTTGCGTGCCCTACAACCAAATCCATCGGCCCAAGGAACCTATAATACCAAAGGACAAATTCAATGCCAAGACTTCCCAGGTCATGGTTGCTCCAATCATTCTGAGGATGCAAAGCTTACACTATAAAATACGGTGTACTTTCAGATGAATAAAGAATGTTTATTGTTTAAAGACATTCAGAAATCTGACCACCTAGCACAGCGAGCAGGGAAAATAAAATGCCACGGGTAGCTTAAAATTTAGTTTTGGTCAACATTTTCAATAATCCTCTTCTTCAACTCTAAGCCATAAAAAAGAATTTTTTCTCTGTAGAGCTGCTCATGGATGGTATTTCATTTCCTTTTTCTATTTAGAGAGGGACTAAGACATAAAGGCAAGACAAGAGGCTGAAGTAATGAGGTAAACACTGGACAACTGACAGGTTAATCTTTATCTTGGAGTGTGCACATGCATAGTATAACTGGGCAACCTGACAAGGTGCTCAAAAGGGACCACTACCCAGAGGTGGGGTAGGATATGGACCTGGATAAGGGGCAAGAGGGAGAGGCAAGCACAGAACTGCAGGGATTTAAAGCACAGTCTGATTTGAATTCCCAGTGATGCCCTCTGTGGGTGTCTCTGACCACATTTCTGTCTAGTGCTCCTGCCCATGAAAGGAAATACAGGGGGAAACTGGGCAACAAATTAGGTAAAAATATTTTTAAAGGAACTAGGAAGAAAAAGAGAAAAACCAAGGCATACACAGAGTGAGCCCTTTTATCACATTTTGACTTGTACCAGATAGCAATGGCACTTCAAAATCTATTTTTAAAAGGAAGATGTGTGTGTGTATGGGGGGGGTGGGGTGGGGATATCAGTTTGAAATACATTTCACTTACAAAATACACGTTTATTCTTCTGTCCCATCCAACAGCTATAATATACCTAGGACAGCAATAGAATTTCACATTTCAGTACTGAAACTATTCATCTGTTTCATTTTTTGTGTGGAATTAATATTTGATTTAGTTTAACCCATGCAATAAATGAAGAGAGCAAGAATGTAAGCTCTTTTATTTCTTATGAATTATGAGAGGAAGCACGCTTTGATAAACTAGGGTCAGCATTTTAAGAGGTACTTCAGGGATCAGGAGACAGAATCTGCACCTCATCCCTTTCTGTATATTACAGAGACTCCTCCACAGAGCTGCCTTTCTAAGGGTTACCTGATCTGAAGAGTAGGGCTGAACCACGAGGCAAGGGTGTGTACAGAAACTGATCAAAATTTTCCTCACCCTTTTAGTGTTCAGGAGGGAATACTGACCTTCTGTTCTTTGATGTATGGTGGTTGAATTTAATTACTCTGGGCTCTGATTTATTCCTTAATTAAGCATTTGGTGGGACGCTGAAGAACTTCCCATCCCTGTTTCTAAAAAGTTGTTAACATTGTAGAGAATATTTCAATGTTCTAGACAGGCCCTAATTGGCTAAATCACCCTGAGAAAACAATTGGGGTCCTCGGGAATATTTGGACACATTTTCTTCTAGGGAATCCTCCACATCCTTTCACTACCTCCCCACATGACAAACTTTGTGTCAAGAAATAAAACATAAAACACCTCATGAAATACAATCTCTCTCATATCCAAACTAAATATAACTCACTTATTTTGGTTCACTTCCATGTAGGTACAATCACAGAGTTCATTTTGTTTTTCATCTAGAAAGATAATATTACCACTTGCAGCAAACACTTTTGCTTGTTAGTTCTTGAATCAGCTTATGTAAATTGACTAGTCAAACTCATAGGGAGACAAGTAACTATTTCCTCCTCAGTTTTTTAAACCACAGTTAAAGGTATTTTAAGCCAACAGCACTGTTGATTTGGGGTACCCTCAGTTTTCTACAGTGCTGATGCTGCCCTTGCTCAGCTGTGAGAAGAGGCTCATCTTCTCCTGAGAGCACCTTAACATCGTGGGATGGACTCAGAGAGCTAAGACTGAGTTAAGACTTATAGGCTGCATCGGCCACATGACTTTGATCATTCTTGTCACTTGCTTGAATGTCTTTCATTCTCCTTCAGTTGGAGAATGTTTGCATTCCCTGTAGGACTTTTATAGGCCAGAATCAGGGAAATTTAACCCAGAACAGGCATAGCAAATGGATATGCAGTGAACAGCTCAGGTGGGAGTGGGTAACAATAATAAGAGACTTTCATTCAGTTTATTGATCTAGATTTTGACTTAGCTGATTGTGTCCCTATGAAATCCAAGTTCAGAGTCATTAAGTAAGTGAAAGACCAGAGAAAAGGAATGTGGGGTTTTTACACAAATCCTGGGTTCTCTCTCCTTTGGTTTCTTTTACATTCACTACAAATGCCTACTTCTGCATCAGTATTTTATAGAAACCACTTAGGAATAGTCCAGTACTGCTTGCCTTGTTTCAGGGTATGTAGGCAGTGTCCATTGTTGTAGCTCCATATTTTCAGACAGCCGTCTCTGCCTCTAGTAATTAACCTAGGAAACAGAGTGTTCCATTGGGGTGACACAAGAGGGATGGGTCTGCTGAAGGGGGAAGGCACTAGAAAGGTACATACCTTCTTCCACTGGAGTCAAAAGTCAGACAAGTGATCCCAGCCTGGCCATGACCCCCAATGAATTCAGATACCTGTCTCCCTGTTTCAAAGTCCCATATTTTCACCATCTACACAAAAAAAGTTGGAAAGTTGTGAACTAGAGGTATGGGCAATTGAATTAAAGGGAGTTGACATTTCCAGTTTCATAACTATTACAGATAAATTGTACCCTGAAAGCATATATCTTGAAAGTCTTACCTGAATGTATTTACTTAATGGGATTTCCATAACAGTACCACAGGTGGCTTCAACAACAGAAACATACTGTTTTGCTGTGTGGAGGTTAGAGACTCAAGATTAAGGTGTCAATAGGGTTGACTTCTGAAGGCTCTCACCTTGGCTTGTGGATAGCTACCTCCTCATTGTGTCCTCATGTGGTCTTTCCTCTATGCATAACTTATCTTGTCCCTTGTGTCCTAATCTCTTATAAGGATACCAGTCAGAACAGTCAGAATAGAATAGTGACTCTAAAGGTTTAATTTTAACTTAATCACCTCTCTCTCTCTCTCTCTCTCTCTCTCTCTCTCTCTCTTTTCTGGGATGGTACTGAGAATCAAAATCAGGACTTTGTGCTTTCCAGGCAGGTGCTGTTCCCCTAAGCTATATCCTCATCCCCTTAATTACCTCTCTATAGGACCTACTCCAAAAGGAAACCCAAACACACTGGTGGTGGTGGGGCTGTAAATTAAAGCAGCAATTATGGAGAATAGTGTGGAGGGTCTTCAGAAGATTAAAAGTAGAACCACCATATTATCCAGAGACTCTGCTACAGGGTATATATACAAAGGAAGCAAAATCAATACATCGAAGAGGCATCTACACTCCCATGTCCATTTAACACTATTCTCAATTGCTAAGATATAGAATCGACTCAAGAGTTCATCAGGTGATGAATGGATGAATGAATAAAATACAGATATTTGTAAACACATTCATATTTGTACACACAGTGAAATAAAAAGAATGAAATTCTGTGATTTGCAATAACATGGGTAGAACTGGAGATCACTATGTTAAGTGAATTAAGTCAGGCACAGAAAGACAGGTACCACATGATCTCATCCATGAAGAATATTAAAAAAATGATGTCATAGAAGTTGAGAGTAGATTGGTGGGTAATAGTTATTGGGGTGAGTAAGAAAGATGGAAGGATGGCAAACTGATCAGTTACAATAGATAGCAATGAGATAGCAATGAGAAATTCTGAAGAACTAGTGCATGGTACAGTGACCATAAATATATAATAATAATATACTGTACATTTCAAAAAACTAGGGGAAAGATTTTGAGTGTTTTCATTAGAAGTAAAGGGTAAATATTTGAGGAGATAGGCCTATGTAACCTCATATAAGTCTTGCACAATGTAT
Source organism: Capromys pilorides (assembly GCA_004027915.1). Classification (NCBI taxonomy): domain Eukaryota; kingdom Metazoa; phylum Chordata; class Mammalia; order Rodentia; family Capromyidae; genus Capromys; species Capromys pilorides. The sequence continues at coordinate 11,954 of PVKN010006592.1, forward strand.
ACATGTATGAAAACTTTGCACTACCCCATCAATGTGTCTAGTTCAGCTATTTTTGTGGGTCAATTAAGAAAAGTTCTTTTTCAGTGTTTTCACGTTCTGAAGCACTGGTAGTTAGAGCTTCAATACAAGAACCTAGAGTTATGGAGTTCAGCCCATAATAGTGAAAATGTTGCAAGATTTAGAAAGCACAGGGTCAACTCTGACTGTCTACCTGCAGAGACAATAGCTGTGAATTAAATATTCAGCAGCAACATATTTCTACTATCAGGGAAAGGGGAATGGGAACAGTAACTTCTTTTGGAAGTGGATGTTTCTTCTGAATGTCCAGCTTTAAGACTTCATACAACATAACAAGTTCTAGTTTTACATTTATTTTCTTTCAGTCCCATCCCTTGAGCAACCTTCGAGTGGGGACCCTAGCTGAGAGAGCTGAATGCCATCTTTCATGTCTGGATGAGATAAGGCACCACTCCTTTGGAGTAGGCTCTCTGATATATGATATAAGCAAATGAACACATTGTGGTATCATCATATTCGTAAGTTTGGACTTCATGATGATCTTGGGCTGTACTCTTTCCTCCACAAAGTCAAATGTCAGATGGTGTCCCCCAAAGACTCATACTGTGGGCTTGATTCCCCATGCAGCAGTGTTCAGCAGTGGAGCCTAGAGGGGTGACTGAATCAAGAGGTAACTGACTTTATCAGTGGACTAATCAACTGTTGAGTTCATAGTTGACTGCGCTATTAGTGGGAGGTGGGGCTTAATTGGAAGAACAGGTTACTGTGGATGAAAGGTACATCTTTCCCTGGCTCTTTTCTCTCATTCCGAGACTGCTATGTGGTGAGCAGTCTCCCTTCACCACATCCTCCCACCATGAAGTTTCTTCGTTGAAGCCAGATGATTCTGGAATGAAACCTCTGAAACCATGAGCCAAGTAAACTTTTTCTCTTTTATGTCTATCAGGCATTTCCACAGTGGAGAAGAAATTAAGTTGATTACCAAGTGCCTCCTACAGTGATGGACATGAGCCTTTATATCTTCATTCAACATCTCCTTACCACTTACTGGCAGGGAGATACGCTTATGAAATCAAAGTTATCAAAGGGATCAAAGGGGCAGATTGTGTTGCTATAGAAGCCCTGGTGCTAAAGGGTCCATTTTTTGATCTGGACTTCTGGTAAAATGAGAATAAGAACACTTCTCAAAGTAGTTGATATCTGATCTGTGCCTAAAAGAAAAAGAAGTTTTGATGGATCAAGAAGGAAAGTATAGGAAACATACATGCTGATTCCAAATGTCTGCTTCCTTATTGAGGGTGGTGATACAGTGCTACACTGTGATATGGGGTGTTGTCGGGAAATGGTCAGAAAGAGTATGAAATCTGCTTGAATTAGGAAGGGAAGAAAAATTCCATTAGCAAATGGGATCTGAGTTGACCTGGAAGGATCTTCAGGTGTGTGTAGGGGTAGTGAAGGAGAAAGAAAAACTCCCGAGTGGAGATGAGAAAAGTTGGAGAGAGGAGTGAGCAAGATGCTGAGAAGATAATATTTTTTGTTTCAGAAGAGTGATCAGAAACTGATTACTATGGAGGATAAGTACGTCCTTATGAACATGGACTCCAAATAGGCAGCCCAAGTCTTTTTGGAGATGCAATAAGACTGAGTCATCATAAAAATACTTTTGATTAGCATACCAGGAACTAGCAAATATTAAGTATTTTTTAATACTTAGTAAAACCCTCATGATGCAATGGGGCAAGAACAGGTATGAGGACAGTGGAGTCTCTCTAGAAGACAGATGAGAATGAACGAGTGAGAAGATTGTGAAGCAGATCTGTGAAGTAGCATGGGATATGACCAGAGCAATAATCCCACAGCCAGAAGGGCCTGGCTTTGACAGGAAGCCAGGAAGGAAGGAAGGCCACATGCCCTGGATATTCCTCTGTGCTACTGTCTAATCCAGTAGAAAATGACAAATGAATAAAGTCACACACTGCATAAAGATACTTTAGTCAAGCATCCACTGCATGCATGAAAGTGGGCCCATGAGATTATAATGGAGCTGGACATGTGCTGTCTCCTAGTGGTATCCTAGCTATGTTAATATCCTCATGTCACATACCACTCATGTGTGTGGATTGACACACACTCACGTGTGTGTTATACATGCACCTAATGTGTTGCCAATTGTGAAAGTTTTGTAATATAGATAAGTATAGTACAGAAGTTAGTCATGGTGACCCATGCCTGTAATCACAGCACTCAGGGGCATGGGTAGGAGGATCACTGTGAGTTCACGGCTCCCCTGAACTACAGAGTGAGACCATGTCTCAAAAAAAATATGTATTGTACATAATACTTGATGATGACAATAATTTACTATTATTGGTTTATAACCCATATTTAATTTTTATTTTACGGTATACTTTTATTTATGGAAAAAGTATACTATAAAGAGGTAGCCCATGTTTTACTGGCAGCAATTTTAATATATGAGTTATTAATATATGAGTTATTTTACTACTCTGTTGATTATATCTTAGCTCTTATCTTTGGCTTGGTCTTCTGTTAGTTTATTCATCATTGCCCTAGAAGGAATTGGCCATAATGGAACTGAGTGTGTGTAGGGTATACCATTTAGGTTTGTGTAAGTTGTACTCTGTTATGTTCACACAGTGAAAAAGTAGCCAACATCCCCATTTTCTCAGAATCTGTCCTATTATTAAGTGATGTATGACTGTATTAGGAGATTTGAGAACACTGAAACATTATGAGTGTAGTTGGGGTATGTCTTCCCACTAACACAAGAGCAGAAGATGAGCCACAGGATGTGCATATTTCCCTAATGTAATAAACACTGATTATGTCAGCCATCCACTGTGGACAAGGATATGGACAGCTCTGATCCCACAAGCCCCTGGGCAAGTGTAAGGGAGTGTGAAGGCTCTGTCCCTTAACACTTGGATTAGAGTTAGAGCTTAAGAGTGGAAGAGTAATTCTTTTATGCCATACAAGAGACTATAAATGAAATAATGCCACCAAAATGGTTCTCAATAGCTCACACTAGAAGCTACTACAGAAAGTTTAGTTTCATCCATCTTACCCTGTAGGAGAAAGTCCAAGCAATTTGAGATAATTAACACAGTTGACCTCAGCTTCTCATTATGTACTTCCAGGGACGGAATGTCCCCAGAAAATACTCCTCATCTCTAGCAAGACAGAGGGGCTGACACACAAAGACACCACCGACAGAAGAGAAGGAACTGATACTTACAGATGCTTCGGAACAGCTGACCACGTGCCTGAAGGCTGGGTTGTACCTGCAGCACAGCACAGGCTCTTGATGGGAAAGCACCAGGTGGGGTTCTGGGGAAGGTCTTGTTCATGCAAAACAGAGATAGTGACATCCTGAGCTACTTGCATGACATGGATACCCAGGAGGGCACATTTGCTGCTCCATGATGGAATAGCCAAGAAGATAGGCTGTGGGGTCTGGGCCCCTAGGAAAGTTGCTTCACTGCTCAAAATGCCAACTTTCTTATCTATAAAATAGGAGTAATACTACTCCAAATTGTTGTTTTGAGGATTAAATGAGAAATCATACAACAGCAACACAAAGCATTGCATATACAACCAGTGAGTATAATGGTTGCTAAATAAGAAAAGTGAGAACTCACATCTCCTCTTTAGGGCAGGGGAAACGTGATTCTTCCAGATTACACAATGGATTTTCTCCACAATAATTTAGATTTTCCCTAAATAAATACAAATGGAGTATCCCAGGAAGATGCAGCACTTCCTATTCCCACAGAGACAAGGCCAGCCAGAATCTGGGAAGCCATGAGAGGTGGCTTCCATAGCTGTCCAGGTGTGAAGGGCACACCTGAGCAATCAGAGCCTTGCCTCATGAGTTACTATGGGAGCTCAGCCCACAGAGACCTTGGGGTTTGTGGAGGACTACCTGGATGACTAACCTTGAAAGAAGAGCAATTGTCTCCATTTTGGCTAAACCTAGCTCTCTTTCTGTGAATTGATATGTACAGAGCTGCCTAGGACATTTTCTTATCCTCTCCATTGGCTTTAAGCCATGCAAATGGGTCTAGCTGAGGTGTTGATGTATAGTCTTTGAAGCAAAGCAGCAGGTTAGTGAAGCCCACCTACAGCTCCCAAATAACCAGCAGAGGCTAGGCTGTGTGTAGCTATGTTGTCAGCTGGGATTGAGCCTGGAGAAAGACACCTTGACATCTCAAGGCCTAAAACATGACATGTCAAAGCTGAAGAACTGACCCCAAACATTAGATACTGCCCCATTGTGTTATGCAGATAACTTTCTGTGTATCTTTCTCTCTGAATACTGTAGAGGTGATTTCAGGCCTCCTACCTAGCCCAGCTTGCTGAACTGTTTCTTGCCATTCTCACAGTGGTCACTCATCCTGGAGTCACTCTCCTTCCACAAATTAATGAAACATGGGTTTGTCCCTGTCTCAAGGCCTTTGTTCTGGTTAGTCATCACAGTAGCCGGACTTTGGGCTCCCTTGGCTCTCGACAAGAACAAATATGCCTTAGTATTTTCATCCATGCTATGTGTTGCACTGGAAGTGATAGGTTGGAATTAATTTACTAAATTTAAATAACTTTTCCTTGGGATTAGAATTGTGAATTTATCTGGACTATGATGAGATCTAGAAATGTTTTCTTTAGGGGTTAAGCAACTTTATTTCACTGGCGTAAGTTTTTCATCTATGTAATGGAATCCTCATAGAAATTTTCCGAGGAATAAGAAGCGGTCTATTAGTTACTTTTCTGTCATTGCTGGGACAAAATACCCAGCACCCAAAATTAAGGAAAGAAAGCTTCATTTAGCTCATGGTTTGTAGAGGTTTTAGTCATAATCAGCTGGCTCCAAGGCTGACACAGGGGCAATAGCTCAAAACAGCAAGAGCAACAAGAGCAAAAGGGGACAAAAAGGCAAAAGGAGGAGAAGCCTTCTCCCCCCTTATATTGTACAAAGATTACCTGGCCTTGGGTGGGTGTACTGAGGCCACTCCATTTTGGTGCCCTCCTCTTGCATAGGTTAAGGATGTTTACAAAGTGAGAGTCCTAGCCCCTAATAAATCAGTTAAACTTCTAAACTTCTCAAGTTGACACAAAGAACAGCATCCTGGAGCAGTAAGGCCCTGGCCTCTATACCCTGGGATGTAGAACTTCTGAATTACTTAGTTAAACTTCTAGACTCCTCAAGTTAACACAGTTTATCAATCATACCAGGGGACACATATAAATGTCTACAGGAGCTCAACATGGAGTGGATGTTTAATACAGATTGTTGGTTCTGTGTGTCAGTGTGCTGTCATCTTTCTCTGTTGTCACTCTGCTGTGTAGCCCTAAGCTCCAGGACAGCAATGAGCCTCTGACATAGCTGAAGCATGAGTGCTCAGAAGCTTCTTTGAGGAAGAGCAGGTTCCACCTAGGGATGCAGAGAACTTCCCTATGAACCTGGGCTCTGCAAAGTAAAGGTGCAATGTGGCCTAGGTATGAGGAGGACAGAAGGCTATGGAGAACCCAGGCCAAAGAAAAAGTTCTGGGCATGCTCGCCAGCCTAGTTTTTTTCTCAGCGTTGGCAAGAAAGAGCTGACTGCTCTACTTCACAGAGGAGCACTGAATAAGTCAATTCAAGTCACAAAGCTCCTGAGTGACAGCAGGGATGAGGAGTAGCCTAGGAAAGGGTGTCATTCTGTCACTTAAGTGTTGGTGCAAGAGATTGAGGTTGTATTTGCCATGAAGTGGAATTTCACTCACTTCACCCCAAAAGAAGTTAATCAAGCAGGCTATTTATTTTACATAATGCTATCATGTAGAACAAACAGCAGTTTGATTGACTGAAGCTTCTGTTTTCAGCTGGCTGTTTTGGCATCTGGAGAGAGGAGCCCAAGATCATTTCTTAACCCGGCCAGCAATCATGTGTCAGTCACCCTACATGGGCTCCTCTCCTGTTCCACACAAGCCCACAAGCAGATTAGGATGGGCGTGGTGAACACCATCCAGCACCTCACATTCCAGACTTCTCCATGGAATTCTGATGTATGAAAAAGGATTACTTTTCTATAAGACTAATTGTGACCTGTGATTTGATTGTTGAGTGAAATAAATATATTTGAGACTCCTCCTATGCCTACATTCAGAAGCTGAGAAAACATATCTATGGGGTACTCTTTTTTATCTCTGCTCAGAAAATGCAGTTGCCAGTATGAGACAGATAGGATTTGAAATATGTGAACCATGATAGTCACTTGTGATTCACTTTCATGCAACCTTGTCTTAGATCATGTTTACTGACTTAGAATTTGTAGTGCTGCTAAACATGAAGGGGAAAGCTGCTGATGGGAAAGAAAGAATGAATTCATGTTGATGCGTAAGGGGAGATAGCAAGGAAATATGAATGAATGACATTTGTACCATGAGCTGGCTTTTGGGAATACAGAAAATCTTGATTCTTAAAGCCCAAGTGGGGAGCCCTGCCACCTTGTTAGCAGAGCAAAGGAGAGTTTTTCCCCAGCAGAGCCTGAGAGAAGGGTTAAGACTTACCTCACAGCCACTGAGCCTGTTAAGATAGTCTGAGGCAAGCCTTCTTTGCAGGCTCTGGAGAAGTGAGACTATGCAATGTCTTTTATTGTGTGATTTTTCTAGCTACAGGTTCCCCCCCCCCCCTTTGATGCTTGGAGAGCTTTGGTGTTGCAGTGTCAGGAGCTTTGGTGTTGCAGGGAGAATGCCAGGGACTGGGTGCCGAAACACAGAAACACTTGTCCCAGCTCTGCTCCAGTTCTGCCCTGGGACAGTGCAGTCCTTTCTGTAGGCCACTGCTTGCTCATCTGTGAACCTTCAGGGTTGGAATTTTGGGACATTTTGGTACCTGGGAGACAGAGCTTAAAACTTCAGTAAGATTAGTTAGTTCCAGCCCAGACAGGGCAGAGACGTACACCTGGGGCTGGCTAACATTAGTGTTATGTGGCCTCTTTGAGCACAGAAGGGTAGGCAAGCAGGTAGCTGTTTTTCTTGTAGAGGACATGAGGGCAGCATGGCCTGGCAAAGGAGTGCCAAGGAAACAGGATATTCAGGTGCAGAGGGATCAAGGAGACATGGGTCTCCAGGCATAAAAATTCCTGGACACTGAGGACCTGAGTAGGACAGGCCCACTGAAGGCCTCCTATATAGACCCAGCTGATCGCCTAGGCATGTGCCATCCCTGTCTGGCTATCCTGACTTTCAGGTCTGGGATACAACAGAGGTGTGACCCTGCCTGGGGATGTCTCTACTCAACAGTGCTGGTCAGGTTGATGTCTTTAGACAGCATAAGCTGCACCCACATAGTGCAGTTTTAATAAGTTTACCCCAGAAGTAGTGCTGGTGGCTGAACTAGGCCAAATAGGCTAATGAGGTTGACTATAAACTTTTTGATATTCTAAGAAGATGATGCTGGAACAAGCAACAGAAAACATTACAGTCAGCTACCCAAATAGAAGCTGCAAGCTAGAGACGCTGGATCTGTGGCCCAGCAACCTGCACAGAGAACTCAACTGTAGAGCATGAAGAAGGCTACACCAGCTGTGTGGCTCTGCCAAACCCTATAGAACACTGAGTGTGGAGCCAAGGAAACAAAACAGCTGCATACCTTAGTCTCAGGCGCAGTAGAGCCATGACATTGGTGGCCACACACAGAGCTTGGGGTCCTGGGAGGTAGAGGCAGGCCGTAAGCTCTCCCTTAATGCCACTGGCTTTGGAAGAAGCTGTGAACAAGCAGCTATAGGTTTCTAGATCCCAGATCTGAGGAGTAAATGGGACAAATGGTAAGTGTTGAGCAACCTGCTGAGCAAGGTTTTCCAAGCTGCTGTCTATTGTGAGAATTGGTTTGGCTTGACTGGGTTTAAATGCTGCTATATACCCAGCCACCAAAGGAAATGTGTCATAATGTGGTCCTTTTCTTTTATGTGTAAGGGAGGTAGACAGTGAGGTCTGCATTCCTGACCCCTATATCATATTGAAGCTGCTCGGAATAGGACATACCTACAGTAAGATCACACTAGGACTATGATTTACATTCCCCCTCCAAGAGGATGACAGGTCACATCTGTTTCCACAGACCAAACTTTCACAGTGGTGCTGACACAATGAAGCTGATTTATGGCCTGGGACTGACTTCGTCTCCATTTTTAACGCAGATCCTCAAAACCAGCATCTAGATAGATGCTTGCAAAACACAGAGAACTTCAGAGTGGTTGTTGGTTAGGGACAAGGGTTCAGAGGCCACCTACCTGGGTTGAAATCCCAATGCTAACAACTAATGAATGTGTGGTCTTGGGCAAATTCCTATCCTCATTATTTAGTTTCTTCATTATTTAGCTGCATATCTTAGTCTCAGTTATAAAATGGGAAAAATAAGAATCATGCTTTCCTTATAGATTTGTTTTAAGAAGTGTTAAAAATTAATAAACAAGAGTGCTTAGGATAGTGTTTGGACCATGATAATTATATACATAATTATAATGATAATGTTATGATCAATCATTTACCATGACAGGTGTGTAAATCATGTCATGGTTCTTACATTACTTTAACATAGTGTGACCTGGTGAGGGACATGAAAGAGCAGATGGGCCAAACACAGAATTGAGAGTACATGGTAGCTGCAAGAGCCACGTGTCTAGTGAACCACTATGCACAAGGCATCATGTTAACTGCTTTATACACATTGTTTCATTCATGCTTTGTTTTGGGTTGAATTCTTTCCCTCCATTCATATGTTGAATGATTCTAGTATTTCAGAATGAGTTTTTATTTGAAAATAAGGTTAAATTGAAGGTACAATCAGTTAAGATGAGACTACACTAGAGTAGGCTGGGGCCCTAAGCCAGCAGGACTGATACCCTTTTAATTTTTTTAATGTCCTTTTAAGATGGGAAAATTTGGAGTAGATGCATAGAAGAAGAATGTCATGTGAAGCAGAAGGCAGAGACCAATGTGATGCATCTGCAAAACAAAGAACACCACAGAAGGCCAGTACCCTATCAGAAGCAAGGGAAGGGAACTGGAGCCAACACGCTTGGCACATAGCACGTGGAGACACCAATCTGCTGACACCTGATCTCAGACTTCCAGCCTCCAGACCTCCAGACAACACTTTTCCACTGTGAAAGCCACCTAGTCTGTGGTACCTTATGACACTCTATTAGCTTCATAGCAGTGTAAATATCTATGCAGATAAATTCATGAGCAGAAAAGTTTCTCTCTCTCTCTCTCTTTTTTTTTTGGTACTGGGGATTGAACTCAGGACCCTGCACTTGCCAGGCAAGCACTTATTCCCCCGAGCTATCTCCCTGGCCCTAGAAAAGTCTCTTTTTGACCCACAAGTTTAGAGGTTCTGGTCCATGATCAGTCCGTCAGTTGAAGTGAGATCCATAGTTGGCAGTGCATCACGGCAGAAGTGTATGGCTGAGCAAAGGAAAGCAAGGAGGGGCTGCTGTCCCACAGTCCCTTTTGAGGGCATGCTGACAACGATCTAAAGGTGCCACCTCTTCCTGGTAACAACAGGCTGAGGACTAACCCTTTAACATCTGTGCTGCTGAGGGAAATCTGAGATCTCTTAACATAGTCCTTACAAAGTAATGCTCTTTTCAACCAACTCTGGCAGGCAGGCATTATTTATGAGTTTAAATAACTTGCCCAAATTGACAGAGTGACCATAGTAAGTAGCTAAGCCAGGAATCAGCCTCAGGCTTGTTTCTCTCTAGAGCGGAAAAGGATAAGATGAGAGTGGGCAGATGTACTTTGAAAGGGTTTCTTCCCTTTTGTGGAGTCTCTAGGAAACAAATTAGCTCTTACGAGATTTGAAACTTTGCCTCTTAAACCAGACTCTAATTTGCTTTATTTATACTCTATATTTATTTCTCATTAGCTCTTCTCAGCAGTTAGCAAATTGATTGTGAAATTTCTAACCTGTCTTTTTATTTGTGCTTATAGGCATGGCATCAAAGAGGGGAATTTCGCCTTTCGGGAGGTCAGCATGGGGGCTCCAGTAGTGACACAAAGTAAAATAATCCTGTAGAGAAGGCAGCCCAGAGGACTGCCTGCTCAAGGACCTCTTTCCTTTTTTAAATGTTGATTCAATGAAAGTTGCTCATTTTCCTGGACACAAAGGTAACATACACAACTGCTGTCAGCTATATCTCCATGGGAATCCATTTATGTGTTGATTTCTTCTCACAGTATTATGGCTGGCTATATGTTCCCCAGAAGGCCCATTGTGTTGAAGGTTTGGTTGCTCGTGGGCCTTTTGGAAGCAGTTGTATGATAAGATCTTTAACATCAGTAAGTGAATTAATTAATTGATGAAGCATAATTAAATGGCATTATTAGAAGTTGATAGAATAGGAAGTGGGTCTTGAAAGGACTGGATTACAGAGACATGAACTTGGAGACCACATCTGATCTCTCTTTGCTGTGGTTCTCTTTCTCTGTTTTCAGCCACCATAAGATGAACAGCTCTAATCTGCCAGACCATTCTTCCATGATGGTCTGCCTTTCTCCCAAAAAAAATGTAGTCTGCTGAACAAGAACTGAAACTTCTGAAACTGTGTTCTGGAGTAAGTATTTTGTGCTTTAAATTGTTTTCCTCAGGTCGTTTGTCATAGCAATGAAAAACGAATACACATTATATGACATGGCTTCTGTAGCTTGAATGTGTTCCCAAAAGTTCATGTTGTAGACTTCTTATTCCAATTCACATATTAATGAAGTGATGGCTTTTGGGAAGCAATGAGATCATAAGGGTGGAGCCCCCATCATGGCATTAGTAGCTTGGTTAGAAAAGCAATCCATGCTTGCCATACCGCATCATATGGTGCCCTTCCCTATGTTATGAAGTAGCACAGAACTCTTACTAGATGCCTCATGCCATGCTCTTGAATTTGGCATTAAGAGAAGAGGATTTTGAGGAGGAGCAGGAGCATACAGTTAATCTTGAGTCTGGGAAGAGTGACTTCATTAAGATTCTGTTCAGGGGTGCTGTGTTTGCTTCAGCAGCGCATATACTAAACAGGGGTGCCTGCCAAGATCCAAGAGGGAAACAGTGAGGAGATACTCTTCATACTGAAGCCAAGATTGATTCACCAATTGACACCAAATCTTTCAAATAAAAATAATTATCACAAACTGGGCAACACTGACATATCTGTGGTCAGTCTAGCATTCTGTTTTTTTTTTTTTTCCCAAAGGTTTTCTTTCTGACTGAAGACAACAGGTCCACATTTTCCAATCTGTGCCACTCTCTGAGGATTTTCTGTTTAGAGCTGGTGATACAACTGGAGTTGGGATGTGGGCTGAGAACTTTAGGCATCTATATTCTCTACCATTTGGAGGGAGAAACACTTCCTGCAGAAGGAGCTGATGAGCCCAGTGTGTACCATGGAACAGAAGTGAGAAAAATAGAAAGAAAGATTCAGCTCTGAACTCAACTGTCCACTAGGATGCTGCCCAATGACCTGATTTCATTTTATTTATTTTTATGTATTTAGTATAGAGTCTATAGGATCTCACTATGCAGACTGGATACCCAGTGACCCTCCTCTTTTCACCTCCCAAGCACTGGGATTATAGGCAGGTACCACCACACCTAGTCTCAGTTACTGTCTCAGCATGGCCCTGGGGCAGGGCTGGCATGCCACACTAAGCAGGTGCTTTAGTCTGCTGAGCTACCTGGCAGGCCCTTGACCTGATTCAATAAACATCAAATTTCACTTCATAGCTTCATGATTTGATTAAAGATTTGTCTTTCAAGCTTAGCAAGTCTTACATGGTAAAACTACTCTGTACTGAGTACAGTTTATATATTCCCTTTGATGAACATAGCTACCTTGCAAAGTGGATCTCTCTCCCAAATTTGAGGAGAGGTAAACATTGTCCAAAATAATTAAGTTGTTAGTTCAGCCTCTAAGCCTATCTAGCTAGTAATTTCAGAGTTTATGTTCAAGGTTGTATGTCTCCAAACCTTTCTGTACCCCTTCCCATGTTATCTGTACTAAGTCCATGCTTCTTTGTTAACACATAGAGTGGTTTTAGGGAAGTAGCTGCCCAAGTAAAGCATTCCCAGTTTCTCAGTCACCCAGGCTGGTCATTAACTCAGCAATGGGACTAGGACAGAAAGTGACATGTATGATTTCTGGCTAGAATTTTAAGAGATAAGTGTGCCTTCTTTCTTCACACTCTCTTTGTGTGTGGATGAAGTCTCTGGGACCTAAAATGAGGTACAGCCTCTAGCGGTAGACAGCCTGGTCCTTGAATGGGAGGAAAAGCTCCCACTCAACAGACAACTGGCACTGTTGACAAAAATACATTTTTTATTGTTCTAGCCCATGGACAACATAGAGTATATTTATTATAGTGGAAAACCTGACATGAACTAGTACTATCTTCTGTCCAAGAATAACTTTCCTACCATGCTAATTCCAGTCAACACAAAGCAGACTTCTTTGTGGTTTTCAATGCTAAATTTACAAAAATAACAAGTGAAAAATAAAATCTGAATCTGTCACTTTCTTCTTTACAGAAAGCCAGAAACCAGAAGATTCCTGAAATGTTTTGTGTGTCCCTGTGATTTGCAGGAGTAAAATATTTGGGCTGAAAATCAATTCAAAGAAAGAAGACTATCTGATCAGGCATGCTAGAAATCTAGCTGTTTGGCTCCTAGTTGATTAGTTTTTATTTGATAGGAATAATATATTCTGAAATAACTCACACACCATATTTCCAAGCTAAGATTTCAATATATTTTAAACACACATTGGGAAGTGATTCAATATGCCTGAATCATCACAGGCAAGTTGCTAATCTTGTAATCATGAGTTTAGATTGGAAGAAAATAGAGAGGCACTAGGAAAAGAAAATAGGATAGATGACATGTCCCCATCCACAGGATTATGATTATCTAAGGGCTGCAAGTATGGAATTTTTTTTTAAAAAAAACCTCATTAAAAATATGAAGTCACCAACTTAGTGACTTTGGATGAATTTGATTTTCAACATAAGTCAAAATCAAAGCTTATAAATCTTACCATTTTAATCAAGTTTACTCAAAGGAAGGAATTAAATTTGCACTCTGGCTATATCACTAACTGTGATTTTGGTCCCTGGTTTTATAAAAAATATCCTCCTCATCATGAGATAGATTCCAAGTTCATTACATAGAAGTCATAGTGGACCCACAAGAATGAAGATTCCAGTGTATCACAGTATTTAAGTCAGTATTTAATGGTGATTATTCATGTTTATGCACTCTCACCCAGTTCATGGTTTAAATTTTCATCTAAATGCTGAAAACTCCTAAGTCTGTGTCTCTAGCCCTAGCAGGTTTCCTGAACTTAGGACAACTCTGTCCAACACATTCACAACTGAGATCCTTAGTATTAAACCTTTCTCACTTGCCATATACCCTATCCCAGTGTTTTTTTTTCTTTTTAGTGTGTGATTCTTGTATTGATTCTATAAAAGGATAAAAACAAACACCACCATAAGTAAATATAGCATATAAGTACATGCACTTATAGTACACTATTCTCTGAATACTACCATGTTCCAGTTTTTGGATTCTAAACCTTGAGATTACCTTTAACTTTTCTGTAGACCTACCTTCTTTAAAAAACAGCTTTATTGAGGTATAGTTCATATGCTACAAAATTCAACTTTCTAATATGTGCAATACAGTGGTCTTTAGTAAACCATCACCACTATCTAATTTCAGAAATTTCCCTTCCCCTCACCCAATCTCACAAATCCCCATATCTATTAGCAGTCATTCCCTATTGACATCTCACCCCAGTGACGTGGCAGCTAAATTATTTTCTGTCACTTTGGTGTGATCTCTTCTGGACATTTCACACAAATGTACTTGTAAGATACATGACCTTTATGACTGTTTTCTCCATAGCATGTTTTCAAAGAGTACTACATTGTAACACATATCAGTGCTTTGTTCTTTTTCAAAAAATCTTGAGTAGTGTCTGTTGTATAGATATACTACGTCTTGTTCACCTCTTTACCAGTTGATGAACATCTCAGTTGTTTCTGCTTTTGGCTGTTATAAATGATGTTGCTCTGAGCATTCATATACGTTCTTCTTGGGTGAGTGAAAATTTATAATTCTCTTGGGTATATTCCTGGGCGTGGAATTGCTGGATCATATGGTGACTCTATGTTTAACATTTAAGAGCTGCCAAAACGTTTTCTAATATAACCATAACATTTTAATTTCTTACTAACAAAGTTCCAATTTCTTCTCATCTTTTCAACATTTGCTATTTTATATCTTTTCATTGAAGCTCTCCTAATGGGTATAAAGGAGTACTTTACTGTGGTTTGGGCTTGCATTTCCCTGTAATTAGTGGTGTCTAGCATCTTGTTTTGTTCTTCTTGACCATTTTTGAAGAAATGATTGGTCAAATGCCTTGTCCATTTTAAAACTGAGCGATTTTCATTTTTACTGCACAGCATTAACTATTTCTTATATTTTGAGACAGAGTGATTATTTGCAATATTTTGTCTTTTTATGTAGGCTTTCCATTCTTTATTAATGTTATCCTTTAAAAAACATATGTTTCAGATTTAATATGGAACTGGTATTTTTCATCAATCATCAATATTCCGATAAATCCCTATAGAATGTGACAAATACAAAACAAAACATTGTAGCAGGTTAATCCTATGGCATTTTTCCTTCTCTCTTATTCTTTTTTATTACTCCCTCCCTTTTGTTAAACAAACATTTACTTCAGAGAGAGTATAGCAATAATTGATATGACATTAGAAGCCACACACATCTAAAAGACAAGAATGACAGATATTCCAAGCATGGTTTTAGTATTACACATTGCTATCCTGAATGTCAAAAACCTTTTGGAGACATTCAGAAAGACAGTGATTTTAAGCTCAAGTATCTATGTTATAGAGTAATAGTATCACTAAGCTTCTCTTCTGGAAGGTTAACAACTTAAGTAGGCAGACCAAAAAATTAGAAAACAAGATGGGCTTTAAGGATATCCAATATTTTGACCCTAGCCTTTCAAGATTAGTGAGGACTCAGGACACAAGAGAACCTGTACTGTACCATCCTATAACTCAGTGGTGTCCCAATTTTTCTGATCAAGGAGATTATGGGGCCACAGAGGAAAGGGATCCATGATGTACAGGGTTCCTAAGGAGAGTCACCTAAAGAAAAAACATTCTCTCAGGCTTTCACAGAGAGCAAACTGGTCAAGCAATTGCTGTGACTCATCCAGACAGCTGACAATGACAACAGTTCTACAAAGCACTGTACATGATTTCAAGGTAAATCCTGAGGAGATTTGACTGACCTTGTCAGATACAAAAGTTACATGTTTTATTATATAAATCTTGCTTTAAGTTACCCTTAACCACTCAGCAGAAAAGTTTAACCATGAGGCATAAAAAGTAAAGCCAGATTGGTATGTTGAGTTGTAAAAGGCTCAAGTGAACAGCTTCCGACATTGCCAGTCCTGCTGATCACCCACTACTATTATGAAGTATTGAACTATACATATGACTATTTTCTCTTAGTTCAATTAGAAGAAATGTTTGTACCAATAGTCTTTAGAAAACGTCTGTCTGCATCTTATACTCTGAACAGCTTCCATGAAGACAACAATATGCATTGTGTTGGTTATTGTGGCTGTCCTACTGACATGTTCTGAAACTGTCTCATTGCTATTTTTTTTCTTGTTGAAATAAATAAAATATAAAAAATTTAATTATTAAAAAAGGAAGAATAAAAGAACATGTTTCTAGGTTGGATGAATTCTAATTTACCTATTTGATTTATTTGTTTCTTATGCTTTGAGTGTAATAACTAGAAGCATCGGTTAAGCAGAGGTTTTTATTCCTACAAAACTTCCAAGAGTCTTATAATTGCAGACTTACACTTTGCTTACTATCCACTTATTCAGAGTACAGAATGCAGACATGATAATTTTTCTAATCACTATTGGTACTGTTATGGTTTATGTCTAGTTGTCCCCCCAAAGCCTCATGCAATCATGGGGCAGGGACTACTAGAATTTGAGACATGAGTCATGATCCACTAGGATTATGTGTTACAATTGGTTCCTCCCTGGAGCATGACCTGGGCCTGCCTAGGATATGATTGGCTCCTCCCTAGAGCGGGATCAAGGGCCCATCCTGGGGTGTG
>PVKN010006593.1:0-13785 GCA_004027915.1 Capromys pilorides
AGATAGATGACAGGCTTATCTGTACACTCATTTAGAGCTATAATAATAAATTACAAAGGGCTCCTGTGCTCATTGTGTTATCAGAAAGATTGTGCCAAAACCAATAATGGAGGTACATTCCTATAAGCCCAGCACTCTGAAAGGCTGAGGCAGGAAGGATTGCAAACTTTAGCCCAAGTTGAACAACTTAAAGATTGATTAATTGATTTTATCTTTTTTGAGACAGGGCCTTTCTATGTAGTTCAGGCTGGCCTTGAGCTCACTTTATAGCCCAGGCTGCTCTTGAACTCATAATGATCCTCGTGCTTCAGCCTCAGTGCTGGGATTATAGGTATGTGCAAAAATTTAGAAAGAACCTGTCTGAGGCCAGGGAGATAGCTCAGTGGAATAAGTGCTTGCCTGGCAAGCGCAAGGTCCTGAGTTCAATCCCTGGCACCTCAAAAAAGAAAAAGAACCTGTCTCAAAACAAAAAATGGGACTGGAGATATATCCCAGAGCAAAGGGCCTAGGTTCAATCCCGAGGAACACAAATAGAAGAGGCAGAAAAAGGAGGAGGAAAAAGCATGTGCTTATTGTTGGATTCAGACCCTTAAGCCCTCATCAATATTTAGTTTTCTTTTTGCACAATTATTATTTGTTTTAACCAAGAATTAAACACTGGCCCTTGTGCTCATCAGGCAGGCCTTTGGGCTGTATCCCCGGCCCTTGGCACAGTTACCCTTCACAGGGGTCTTATCTTTGTCGCTTTTTCATCTTTGGACACGGTATCTGACACCCACAGCCTGAAGAAGGAGAGGTCTATTTTGCTTCATGGCTTTTAGAGGACTCAATCCATAGCCAACCGGCTCCAGTCAGGCAAGGCATACTGGGAGGATGGCAGAGGGAGGCTACATACTGAGCAGGGGGAGAAGAGAGAGGGACTGGGGAGGGAGCTACGCCCATCCTGCTCACACCCCCAGCATGATCCCCAAGGCCCCCTTGTCCACTTATGCCCTGCCATCTAATGGCACATCTAGTTATGAACCACTGGTTAATCCACTGATGAGGATAGCTCCCCAGGATCCAACCACCTTCCAAAAGACCCTCTTATCACATGAGCTCTGGGGGCATTCTAAACCTAAACCATCACAACACTATAACAGAAAAATAAAGAGTGTAGTAGGTAGTCATGGGACAGCTTTAAATAACTAAATAAATATAAAATCAGGCCCAGCATGGTGGTACAGGCCTATAATCCCAGCACTTGGGAAGCTGAGACAGGAGTTTTGCAAGTTTGTGACTAGACTAGGCTACAAAGTGAGCTTGAGATCAGCCTAAACTGTATAGAGAGACTCTGTCTTAAAAAACAAACCAAACAACAATAAAAATAAATAAAATCAGAGTCTCTGAAGTATTCAAGAGAGAAAGAACAGGAAACATGATTGAGCAAATAATTATTAAAAGCTTCCCCGATTTGACAAAAACAACGAATTCACAAATCCAAGAGACTCAGTGGCCAGTTCTTAAGACAAGAGTAAATAAATGCAGCCACATGCTTCCCTAAGGATGGGCATCAGGGACTGATATACTAAATGAGTGCCAGTCGCCTTGAAATAGCCTGGAAAGAGTCACTAGCACAAGCCCAACAGGAAGAGAACTTGTTCGATATTCTTGCGAGCTTGCTGTGGTGACTCGCTTCCCCATTTGGTACTGGATTTAATCAATTTTACCTGAGCAGTGGTGCTTGTATTGTCATTGGTTGACCATAGTTCTGTCCCACTTCATGCCCACCTAAGCGATTTCCCATGTCTTCTCCACCACCTTAGACCTGCCTCACCGCTTGGTTTTTCTCTATAAAAGTCCCTAAAAGAGACAGCTTCCTGGGGACAACCCACTCTGGTGCCCTCCTGTCCCTCTCTTGGACAGTAGCTTTCTTTCCCCCAATAAATCTATTCTGCTCCTAACCTCTGTTCCTAAAATTCATTCTTTGGTTTTAGAGAACACAAACTCATCCCAGGTACTTTTCAGGTCAGGAGATCATTTTTCCCCTATATTATTGGGGGTTCCTTGTACCATTTGGAGGTCATCCACCCAGGATCAGTTTTTTCTCCCTGTGTCAGTTTCAGAGGTTTCCACTCCTGGTCTTTGGGCTCTGCTTTGGGCCTATACTGAGGCAAAAATATACGGAGAAATAAAATAAAATAAGAGATAATAAAAATGAAATGCTTGACCAATAGTAACAAAGCAATAAAGATACTTAGTGTGTCATATGATTTGAACTTTGGAGGCAAGCAATTTCAGTTTTGGCATCTTACCATCAACAAAGGGCCTTTCACTCTTCCTGCTTTTGCCATCCTCAACATTTTAGCCTTCAGCGTGGTGTAGTGGTGCGTACCTGTAATCCTAGTACTTGGGAAACTGAGGCAGAGCAATCATTGTGAGTTCAAAGCCAGCCTGGGTGTTATGATTTATGTATAGGTGTCCCCCCCAAAGCCTCATGTAGTCATGGGGTGGCTTCTGGAATTTGAAATTGATTAACATGGGAATGGGTGCTGCACTTCCCCTGGGGCAAGTGATTTGCATTTCAATGTAAGGAAGGAAGTTAGCTGCTTGAGCTGCTGCTACCTCTCTTTTCTCTCTTGCTCTTTGCCTTCTGCCATGAAAGGTTGTTTTCTGCCTTGGAGCTGGCTGAATATGGACTGAAATCTCCAGGAACTGTGAGCTAAATAAACTTTTCCTTCCTTCATTTTTGATGTTGGGTGTTTGTCCCAGCAACAAGAGAAGAGTAACTAAGACAGAATTTGGTACCGCAAGAGTAGGGTCCTTGTTGTGACTAATCCTGACCATGTGGATCATGAGTATTTGGAAATGACTTATAGGAAGAGATAGGAAAGGTTTAGAGATGTTGCCTACTTGCGAAGAGCTGGTGTAGCTTTGGCTCCTCTGTAGCGGAGATTCTGGTCAGAGCTCAGGAAACCAGAAGGCTAAAAGAAAGCCAGCCTGTAAAGACCAGGCTGGGGAGATTTCTGCTGGGAAGGAGAACTGCATTGGTTGTTGGACTCTTGATCATTTGTGTTTTGACTTGCCAGAAAAGTTGTCTGCATTTTGCATGTGTCCACAGACTGTCTGAAACTAAGTTTAAGCATGGCGGAATAATGAATCTTTAAAAAGATATTTCAAAGCAGCCAAATATTGGGGTGGTGACATGGCTATTACTGGGAGTTTTTAGCCACATTTATGTTGAGAATGAAGAGCAAGGAGCCCAGCAGGATGACTCAAAATGTTATGAGTTTGGCCGGAAAGGAAGCGCCAATAAAGCTGTGGACTACAAACATAGATCTAAGAGGTTCTCCATTGCTGAGAAGGAACCAGAGGATGGAAAAGATGGCCTGAGGGCATCACAGGAGGTAGCAGGTCTCCACCCTCTGCAGCCTCAGAATTGCAAAGGTCAGGGACTTTGCCTTGAGGGGAAAGCCACTGAGCTCTTTATTTCAGAATGGTGGCAGCAGCTGAGCCAGATTCTAGAATAGCGTGGACATAGGGAATTTATTCCTTGGAATCAGGGTCAGAGTGCTCAGCAATCCATGCACTCAACCCCTATAGCCAAGAGAGAAGGAAGCCTGGCTACTGATCACCTGGCAGCAGACCTTGGCATCATCCACATGACAGTGGCTTTAGGTGCATTGAGAATGCAGGAGTTCTGAAGTTAAGAAGGCTTCCACCTCGATTTCAGAAGACCTGGGAGGCCAGGCAGTGTGCCCCTGAGAGGGCAGTGTGTAAAGCTGTGAGTGAGAAGCCTATTCTGTGGAAACTCTAGAAGTTTGGAAAAGCCGGTGATGTGGATTGTCTAAGGGAAACTGCAAAGAGGGAGCAAAGCCAGCCTGAGAGAGAAGGTATGAGAGCTACAACTACCAAGAGTGCCATAGGGCTAGAGCCACATGGAGCTTACAATTTGCCACAGAGTGCTTCGGATGTTCCAGAAGGACCTATAGGATTTAATGTTTGCCCTGCTGGATTTTGGACTTGTGTTGGTCCCAGTCCTTGGTATCCTGCTGTGTGTACCTTTTGGAATGGCAATGTTTGTTCTGTGCCTTTGAATGTTGAATGTGTTTAACTTTTCATTTGCACAGGGGCTCACAGCTAAGAGTTTGCCTTGAATCTTGGAGGAGACTCGGGACTTGGACTTTTCAGCAATGCTGAAACGTGGACTTTCGCAACTCTTAGAGATGGACTAAAATGTCTTTTGCATAAAGAGATGTGCACGAGTCTTGGGGGACCAGGGGCAGAATATTATGGTTCATGTACCAGTGTCCCCCCAGAGCCTCATGCAGTCATGGGGTGGTTTCTGGAATTTGTAATTGATTATTGTGGGAATGAATGCTGCACCTCTCCTGGGGCAAATGATTTGAATTTCAATGTAAGGAAGGAAGAGAAGTTAGCTGCTTGAGCTGCTGCTATCTCTCCCTTCTCTCTTGCTCTTTGCCAGCTGCCAAGAAAGGTTTTCTGCCATGTGCTGCTCTGCCTTGGAGCCGGCTAAGTATGTACTGAAACCTCCAGTAACTGTGAGATAAATAAACCTTTCCTTCCTTCATTTTGGGTGTCAAGTGTTTGTCCCAGCAACGAGAGAAGAGTAACTAAGACACTGGGCTACACCATGAGTTCAAGGCCAGCCTGGGCTACATAGTGAGACCCTGTCTCACATAAGCCCCTGCCTGGAAAGTGCAAGGTTCCAAGTTCCATCCCTGCTACCAAAGAAAAGAAGGTGTAGTATTGGGTTTTGGGCTGAGGAGATAGCTCAGAGGAATAAGCAACTGTCTGAAAAGTGCAAGGACTGGAGTTGGACCCCCAGTACACTCCAGGTGTGCCATGTTGGCCCCAAACCCAGCATGATGGCACATGCCTGTAATCCCAGCACTGGAGAGGCTGAAAGAGGAAGATCATTACAAGTTCAAGCTGCATAGTGAGCCCCTGTACCAAATACACACACACAAGAAAAAAATAAAGTAACTGCATCAGCAAAAGAATAGATGAATTCTCATATGAAGAGAGTTCAAAATGAATGAGAAAAGGCTGAGGGCTGAGTCTAAAACTCAGGAGAAGAACACCTGAAGGGAGTAAAGAGTTAGGGACTAGGAGAGAAAGTGAAGGGGCTGAGAAGGCATAATTTGTAAGTCAGTCAGCACTAACTCCATGATCAACACTAACAGAACAACCCCCTATCCTCACAGAATTAATTCCCTAGCAAAGGCCAGCTAGTACATATACTGATAAGGCTTTATAAGCTGGTGTTTGGCACTACAGCCATCCCTTGCTATTTTGCAGTTTTATCTTCAGAGACACTGTTTCGTGGGTTTTCAAAAAACATTAATCTAAACTATTTTTCACTGGGCCAGCGAGATGGTTCAGTGGTCTAAAGCACCTGCTTAGGAAAACTTAGGAATTGGAAGGAACGCGGTTCAATTCCTGGCACCACATGCTGTGCCAGCCCCAGCCCCAGGGCAGGCTGAGCCAGCCATAATACAAAAATAAATAAATAAATAAATAAATAAATAAATAAATAAATAAAATTTTAAAAAAATTATTTTTCACTATATTGTGGGATTTTGTGGTAGTGTACAGTATATGTACATTGCTAAAATGACGTAGGTTTACAAGTCTAGAAAATGGTTAAGAAGGGCTCGTGAGATAGCTCACAGGACTCAAGCGCCTATTTAGACAAGCTTGGGCAAACTTACGCCTGTTCAGGGACTCAGGCTAGTTCGATCCCTGGCACCATATGGCATGCCAGCCCCACCCTCAGGGCATGCTGAGCTGGACACAGAGTCCTGACGTGGTGGCACAAGTCTGTAATTCTAGCACTGGGGAGGCTGAAAACAGGAGGATCACTACAAGTCAGAGCTGCGTGGTGAGACCCTGCAATAACCAAGTGCATTAAAAATAAATAAATAAATAAAATGGTTAAGAACATTAAAAGTGGTTTTAAAAGTGTGGGGAGGGTTTATAAAGCCTTCAAGTATACATATTAAAAAAACTAAAATAAATATAACATCACCACTGCACTGATTTTCACTTATCATGGGTGAGGTTTCTGGAATGCACCCTCTGTGCTAAGTGAGGGACCACTGTACTGACGTTTTGAATCAGGACAATTCCTCTGCCCCCCACCAGGATACAAAATCATTCCCAGCTGAGAACCCCTGGTGTGGTGCTGGACTGGCTCCTGGGAAGGTGACAAAGGGGCAGCAGTAATTAAAATGGATCTCCACAATAGGCATCATACAGCAAATAAGGCCGGAGGAGAAGGAATCCCCAGCTTCTGGGGCCTGAGAGATAGCTCAGAGGAATAAGCAACGACTTGGCAACTATAAGAACGTGAGTTCAAGCCCTGGCCCCACATGCTGGGCGCGCACTCTGGGCCCCAATGCAATTTAAAAAAAAAAGAAAGAAAGAAAGAAAGAAAGAAAAAGAAAAGAAAGAACTCCCCAGCTTCTGTACTTCTGGCATTGTACAGAAGCCTTGAAGAAAGATTTCAGAAGCACTATGGCTTACATTTGTTTGCCGTGAGGAAACAGGAGGACAAGCTACACATGTTTTGCGCAGGGGAAAACCTAATTAGAACCGACATCTAGGAAGATTACGCGCCATCTGTGGTGCAGAGAGCGGAGCAGGGCAAGATTAAAGGCCATGCTGGGGTACTAAACTGGGGCAACGGGAGTGCGGCCGGAAGGGAGGATAACTATGCAACATCTTCAGGAGAGAGCTGGGAAGGCTTGCTCTGAGGCCCTGGGAAACACAGATCTTCCCCGGCTTTAAGTTCTATCCAGGAAAACATGAATTATGCCCAGGTTTGGAGCCTGCGTGTCAGAGTCCTCCGCACAGAGAAAGAAGCCCGAGGGACACGCAGGTTTAAGAAAGAAGATTACGTGATCGAATCTGGGTTAATTGGACTGGAAATAAAGGTGACCAACCAGGTCTACAGGACAGTTTTCAGAAATTATTGCCCTAGGGGAGTATTTGAAACTCATGAGGATAGAATGTAAGGACAGGAGATCCGAGATGAGAGGCAAGTGGAGTAAATACTTTGCCCTAATTTAGAGAGCTGGAGAAGAAATGCGCTTACTAGTGAGGAAAAGGGACCTGCAGGAAGGGCTGGAGAAGGCCCAGGACAGCAGTCCCCACTGGGGGAGAGGAGGGGTGCGGGAGGTGCAGAGTCAGAAATATTTCATAGCTTGTAAACTGTGGCTAGCTACAAATTAATGAAATTCAAATGCGGTTCCAAAGCTAGTACTTTATCTTACGCTTCGCCGTCTCGTTGTATAATAGTCACATATATATATATTTTTTAATGTAGTTAGTTTAGGGTCTACAGGGTCTCATAACACAGATCGGACTTGTAGTGCTTGTCCTGTTTCAGGCTCCCGAGTGCTGGGATTTCAGGTGAGCCCCACCACAAATGCCGGCTCAGTGCACCCTGGGGGCGGGGCCGGCACCACTCGCTGGAGATCGAACCCGCGTCCCCGAGCTTCCGCTGAGCTCTCTGGCCGGCCCAATACTAGTCATTTGTTAAACAGCCCATTGGTTCTTTACTTAGAGATTGCTACAGGATTAAGCTTGGGTCTCTTTGCTCTTCCAAGGAGTTACAAAACAAACTGAGGAGAAAATACAAAGCAGGCATAAAAACAGTAATCTTCTGTCCCCGTTGTAGAGAGATAGCTCATCCAAAGATAATGGAGTTAGGTGGGGAAAGTTGAATACCAGAAGTTACCACGTGCAGCAGAAAGTCACGCCTCTTTCTTCTCAGGCCCCTTAAGTTCGAGGCACTGATCCCACTTGTACCTGATCTTAGATTTCTTGTCTTCCCGTTCTACCCTCATGTGTCTGACTTATTCCTCTAGAATGATCATTTTCAAAAACAATACTATATATCGGGTTTGTCACCATTATTTCGCGTCCAATTAATCCCTGTTCAACCGAAAGTCCTTGCCTTTACTGTCTTTGGCTGTTACTGGTTTGGGGTACAAGCAGTCATCCAGCCGAGTGGTCCCCCAGTTTTAATGAAGTGGCCAACCTCCCTGACGCAGCGAGTTAAATTTCACATGGAGCTTAAGCACTAGAGTATACGTAGGGAGGTTAAAAGTAAATGCACTGAGGGCAGGGGAGATAGCTCCATGGCATAAGTCCTGCCTGGCCAATGCAAGGTCGTGAGTGTGAACCCCAGTTTCGCCAAACAAATAAGCAAATAAACAGACACCTTCTGTTAGAAAAAAGTAAATGCACTGAATCTAAATTGTCTTGAGAAATATTTCATAAAATGTAATATAAATTAATTTTGAGGACCAGGAATATAGCAGTGGCACAGCCTGTTTGGCTAGTGTGAGGTCGTGAATTCAATTTGTGGCCCTGGAAAAAAAAAAGAAGAAAAACTTTGAGCATTGAATTTAGTGTCTACACATGCATACATGCAGGAGGTAATGAAAGCAAGTATTATAGGAAACAAAAGGGCAATTTGGAGGTACTTTTCATTATGAGAAATAGAGAAAGAAAAGAATGACTTTCTGAGTTTGCAGAGTGAAATTTTAGAATAAACAGATCTTTACTTTCTTAACTAATTATTTCATTGCTTTCTCGTAATTCTCCTAGCCAAAGCCCTGCCCTGGGACTGTTTATAGTGGAGAGCAGAGATCTGTGAACTGCCCTTCCTCTAGGAAAGCTTGGTAAGATACAGGAGAGGAACTCTGCCCATGAGTGGTTTCACATATTTTTAATAATGCTCACAGAGTAATAGCTTTCGCTGTAATAGTGACAACAGAAGGAAGCTAGGTCGTCTAAGGCGCTGCTGTCTGTCCCCAAGGTAGTTCTCTGATTTAGTTAGGAATTCTGTCTCTTCTCCAATTTCAGGAGAAGACACTGCCCCAGATAATGAGATGCACAGGTCAGCTGTAGAGAAACGGGTGTCCTTCAGGGTCCAGTTGATGGTGGCTTTCTTGAGGAACTGTGGGGCTCTCAGAGTAACTACACTGGGGGTGGTGAACCTTAACACTGGAAAAAGCATTTCATTGTCAGGGTAGACTTGCGAATTTCCGCATAGCAATGAGGGAGAGATGGCCCTGGGCACTGGAAAGGACCGGGAGACAGGCAGGGGCCACGTTGTTCTCTCAAGGGCCCGAGAGAGTGTTCATTCTTCAAATTCCTTTCTCTTTGTTCTCTTCTGTGCTTCCCTTGGAGCTCTTTGGTTTTTATGCCATTGTTTCCTTTCTTTTGTTACTCTTGAACAACCCTGGAAGGGACTTTGTCCTAGAAGTCCTTCTCAGGCAGCCTCTATGGCTTGTCACTGCCTGTCCCCTTACTACAATCCACTCATGCAATCTACCACACACTACCCAATGATTAAAAGGAACGTCAACTTTTTATTTTTTTTATGTATTTGGTACAGGGTCACACTATGCAGCTTGTGTTCACATTGATCCTGCTGTTTTCAGTCTCCCCAGTGCTGGGATTACAGGTGTGCATGGGGGCGGGGTCAGGGTCAGTGCAGCATGTGGTTCCAGGCATTGAACCCAGGTCCCTGTGCTTGCCTAAGCAGGTGCTTAGTCTGCTGAACTATCTCCCTGGTCCAGGAACATCATCTGTTATTGTAGAGAAAACGTGCTATCCAGTTCATCTTGTCTTATCTTGTTTCTCTTTTGGATACAGCATTTAACTATACAGTTCAGGCTGGTCTTGAACTCATATTATAGCCCAGGCAAGCAATCCTCCTGCCTCAGCCTCCTGATTGCTGGGATTACAGGTGTGTACTACCACGCTCAGGTACTTCATTTACTAAAGCATAGTTCAATGGCTCATAGTGTATTTAGCTTCGTGCTAACATCAACAAAACACATTTTAGAATATTTTTATTCTTTTTTTTAGTCCTTGGAATCCAACTCAGAACCTCATGCCCGAGACACTGTGCCACTGAGCTGTATCCCCAGCCCCAGAACGTTTTTAGTTGCACTAAAAAGAATTCTCGTATCTATTATGTGTTCACTGCCTAGTGCACCTTTTCTGCATATTGGACACAAGTCTCTATCTTGTGTCTATGGATATTTCTGTTAGGCACATTCCAGATAAATGCAGAGATATTATTTCTCCATTGGTAACCATTGTGTCTATATTCTTTCACTTTGCAAAGTATTTTCAGGGTGTATCCATGATGCAGCGTGTCTAAATACTATTACTCATATATTTATGGAGTTGGAATCAAACCGAGGGCCTCATGCACACCAATCATGCACTCTACCACTGAGCTACATCCTTTTACTGTGGAGTTGTCTTAGTTACTTTTACTCACTGCTGGGACAAATACCCAACACTCAAAATAAAGGAAAGAAAGGTTTATTCAGCTCACAGTTACTGGAGGTTTCATTCCATATTCGGCCAGCTCCAAGGCTGAGTGGAACAGGGCAGAGAACATCTAGTTCATGGCAGTGGAACAACAACAATAATGACAGAGGCAGCCAAACAACCAGGGCAGCAGAGAGCAACAGAGAAAGTCTGTCTCTCTGTCTCTCTTTATATTACATTCAGGCTCTCTGCCTCAGCCTATCCACCTTATGCTACACCCATAATCGCAGAAGTACTCAGACCCATAATCCCATCAGTACTAGTGGATCATGAGTCAAGTCTCAAACTCTAGAAGTCCCCACCCCACAATTGCATGAGGCTTTAGGGGGACAACTAGACATAAACCATAACATTCTGCCCCTGGACCCCCCCAAAGTCTCATGCACATCCTTTTGTGAAAAAGACATTTTAGTTCATCTTGAAGAGTTGCCAAAGTCCCAACAGTTTCAGCATTGCTGAAAAGTCCAAATCCCAAGTCTCCTCCAAAATTCAAGGCAAACTATTAACTGTGAGCCCCTGTACAAAAGAAATGTTAAATAGATCCAACATTCAAAGGCACATGATAAACATTACCATTCCAAAAGTTGCAAACAACAGGGTAATACAAAACATTGGGACCAACACAAGTCCAAAATCCAGAAGGGCAAACATTAAATCCCATAGTTCCAACTGGAGCATCTGAAACAGTCTGTGCTGAGTTGTGAGCTCCAAAGGCCTTACATGGCTCCACCCCTATGGCACACTCTTGGTGATAGTTTCCATGGCTTCTCTCTTAGGCCGGCTTTGCTCCCTCTTTGCAGTTTCCCTTAGATGATCCACATTTCTGGCATTTCCAAACTTCTGGGGTTTCCACTGAATAGGCTTCTCACTCTCTGCTTCACACACTGCCCTCTCAGGGTCACACTGCCTGGCCTCCCAGGCCTTCTTCCGAAATCGAGATAGAAACCTTCTTAACCTAACAACTCCTGCATTCTGAATGCACTTAAAACCAGGGCCACATGGATGATGCCAAGTACTGCTGCTAGGTGGAAGCCAGGCTTCCTTCTCTCTTGGTTGTAGGGGTGGAGTGCCTGGATTGATGAATACTCTGACCTTGATACTGAGGAACGAGTTCTCCATGCTGGCACCATTTCAGAACCTGGTTTGGCAGCTGCCGCCATTCTGATGCTTGGGTCTCTGTGGCTTTCTTCTCAAGGCAAAGCCTCTCTCCTTTGCAATTCTGAGGCTACAAAGGGCGGAGAGCTGCTGCCTCTTGTGATGCCCTCAGGACATCCTTTTGATTCTCTGGTTCCTTCCCAGCAGTAGAGATCCTTTTAGATCCATCTTCATAGTCCACAGCTCTCCTGGTGCTTCCTTCCTAGCAAAACTCACAATGTTTTAAATTAACCTGCTTGGCTCTTTGTTTTTCATTTTCAACATAAATCTGGCTAAAAGTTGCCAATAACAACCATGCCACCACCCCAATAGTTT
Organism: Capromys pilorides; assembly: GCA_004027915.1. NCBI lineage: Eukaryota > Metazoa > Chordata > Mammalia > Rodentia > Capromyidae > Capromys > Capromys pilorides. The sequence continues at coordinate 11,833 of PVKN010006593.1, forward strand.
GCTGCTTTGAAATACCTCTTCAAAGATTAATCAAACTGCCATGTTTAATCTCATTCTTAGGCAAAGTCTCTGGGCACAAGCAAAATTCCAACAGACTTTCAGCCAAGCCATAGAAAAAATCATCTGGAGTCCAATGACCAATGCTGTCCTTTTTCCCAGCAGAAACCCCCCAAGCCTGGTCTTTATAGACAGGACTTCTGTCAGTCTTCTGGTCTAAGCTCTGACCAGAATCTCCCCTACAGAATAGCCAAAGCTTTTCCAGCTCTTCACAAGTAGAGAAGCTCTCCAGACCTTTTCTATCTCTTCCCATAAGCTATTCTCAAAAACTTGTAGTCCACATGGTCAGGTTAGTCACAGCAACCCCATTTCTCTGGTACCAAATTCTGTCTTAGTTACTTTTTACTCATTGCTGGAACAAATACCCCACACTCAAAATAAAGGAAGGAAAGGTTTATTCAGTTTATAGTTACTGGAGGTTTCAGTCCATATTCAGTTGGCCCAAGGCTGAGTGGAACAGGGCAGAGAGCATCCAGTTCATGGCACGGGAACAGCAACAATCTTGACAGAGGTAACAGACCAACCAGGGCAACAGAGAGCAACAGCGAGAGTCTGTCTCTCTGTCTCTCTTTATATTACATTCAGGCTCTCTGCCTCAGCCTATCCGCCTTAGGCTACACCCATAATCCCATCAGTACTAAAACACATAATCCCAGTGGAACATGAGTCAAGTCTCAAACTCTAGAAGTCCCCACCCCACAATTGCATGAGGCTTTAGGGGGACAACCAGGCATAAACCATAATAGGAATGATAGTCCATGGAATGCAGTGTGCCACACTGTATTCATTCATTTATCAGTTCATGGAAATATGATTTTGCTATGTGATTTGAAGTTTACTTTGTTAGGGCTGGTGAGATGGCTCAGCGGTCTAAAGCACGTGCGTCGGAAAGTTTAGGCTCATCGCAGGGACCATGGCTCGATCCCAGGCTCCACATGCTGCACTGCCCCCCACCCCCCAACCCAGGGAAGGCTGAGCTGGCCATAACACAAACAAATACATGAGGTTTAACAAAATAAAATAAACTTTAAAAAAAAAATGAAGTTTACTTTGTTACTTGCAATGGAATATAAGCTCCATGAGGTTAAGAACTTTCTTGGGCTGGTGAGATAACTCAGCGGTCTAAAGCACCTACTTAGGTAAGCTTAGGCAGGCACAGGGGACCTCCATTCAATCCCCAGCACCAAGTGCCAGCCCTACCTGAAGGAGGGGTGGGGCTGAGCCAGCCAAAAAACCAAACAACAAAAAAAGAACTTTCTGAAGTATTGTCTACTTCTTTGTCCCAGGCATCTTGCATAGAGTCTGGCACATGGAAACAACAGAAGGAGAAAGAGGAAGAAGGAAAGAAGAGGAAAGAAGGGGAAGGAAAGGAGGAAAGGAGGAAGAGAAAGGTGGGAAATGAGCAAAACGATACTTAGATTAAGGACTCAATTCTGTTTAAAGGAGTCAGCCTTGACTTTTTGGCAAAAACTTAAGCTAGATTTACAGAACCAGATTTGTTTCATTGACACAGACAACTGGGATCAACCTGAAGGGCCCCCAAACAAAGCCAGAGCCTGGCGTGGGCTGTCCAGTCTTGGAGCTTTGCGCCCAGGTGGAGAGGGAGGACACGGGGGCCAGCAGGCAGCTTCCTGTCAGAAAGAAGGCTACATGGCTGGGGAGGTAGCACGGAGGTCTACGCACCTGCCTGGCAAGTGAAAGGACCTGAATTAGGTCCTGGGTGTGGTGACACGCCTGTAATCATAGCATTGGGAAGGCTGAGGCAAGAGGATCACTTCAAGTCTGCCCTGCTAGGGATATCATGTATCCAATAAATAAATACATTAAATTAAAAGAAAGAAGGCTACATGCTTCAAAAGACTTAGTATCTGTTTCCCAGATACTAAGAAATGAGTA
>PVKN010006593.1:13885-28304 GCA_004027915.1 Capromys pilorides
TTTTTTTTTTTTAATTTTATTTATTTGTTTGCTTGTTGTGTTTGTTTGTTTATTTATTTGTTTTGTGGCTGGCTCAGCCTGCCCTGGTGGTGGGGCTGGCGCAGCATGTGGTGCCGGGGATCGAACTGCAGTCCCTGCAGTTGCCTGAGCTCTCCCAAGTAGGCGCTTTAGACCACTGAACCATCTCGCCGGCCCCTCGACTATCTAATTTTATGGTCAAATCTGTTGCTCAGATGAACAGTTATGCAAGATTGGACAAATAATGGAAGATTAACACTTGTTTCCAAGAAATCTTAATTTTTTCCTTGTCTTTTTTTAAACATTTATTTTAAAGACAGTATAATAATTGATAAAGACGTTAGAAATGGTACACATCTAGAGGACCAGGACGACAATAATTCAACCATGGGTTTTGTTTCACACGTTGCTGTCCTTGATGTGGTCGCTCAGACCACGGACATCGGCGTACAGTTAGTCAGGTGAAAATCCCAAGCATTAACTGCTACTTTCAAAAACCCGGTGGAAATTAGTACCATCATCCGAGCCATCCTGTCCATATGCTTCCCCTGCTGACCCTTCCTTCTTTCCTATCTTTCTCTTTTCTCTCCAGTTCGCTGTTTAGTCCTTAGGTTCAGGGTCTTCCCGTTTTACTATATCCATTATATGAAAGGTTTTATTTGTTCTTTCTGGGTCCCACCCTCGGGAGACCACAAGAAGAGGATCCAGTGCATAAGGCTGAGCTGGGTTACCCGCACCGGGAGAGTCACTCTAGGGACGCGGAGGCCTGCTGGGCGGCAGCCTCGGTGCGGGAAGGCCACCACGGCGACCTCCCATCGGTGTCCTCCTGCTCCACTCCCACGCGTCGTGCCCACGAGTGGGATGCACGCGGCATCCGCACGCTGGGGGACACGCACTGGCCGGCACCGTCGCTCTCAGCCGGCGCCCCCAGGCGGGAGCGCAGGGAGGCTCGGCGCTGGGCGAGACGCGGCCGTCTGGGGGCGTTGGGGGCGCAGTCTCGGCGTCTTCCTGCTGATGCAATCCGCGGGCCGAGCGAGCGCCGCGGTCTCCCCACCTCCCCGCCGCGCGTGGCCGCCCGGATCCTGCGACCGCGCTGCGCCGCCGCCCACGGGGCCACGAACTGGAACGCGCGGGAGCGCGACTGCGAGCACCATGAAGGTACGGCTTGGGGTTTCTGACACGGCCGCGCGTGTTTAACCGGGCGCATCCTTCCTTTCTCTGGGAAGGATGAAAAAAAAAAAAAAAAAAAATTGGCAGAAAGGGAGCGCGAGAAGGGCAGCCCCGGGCGGATGTCCCGGCCGTCTCGGCAGGAGCTTCTGGCCTGGGTTCCGCGCAGGCTGCAGCCTGCGGTTCAGCGTCCGCTGGCCAAATGCGCCCTCGCCGGCTTTTTGCATTTGTGTTTGTGAGATTGGAGAAAGCGCGCGGCCCCCTCGCCCGCTCGCTTCCTGGTCTGCAAAGGGAAGGCAGCTGCTTTGAATTTCTTGGATGCGCTGGAGGTGGAGGGTTTGGGAGAGGGAGGGTGACTGGGGCCACCGGCCGTCCAGGGGGTTTCCCGGGCGGTGGGTGTTAGGGAGGTGAGAAGGCGCGTAGGCAGGTGAAGGGGAAACTGTCTCAGCTCTGAAAAGCGGGGTGGGGGTGGGGGGCGCTCCTAGGATTTTAGTAGCCTAGGACATTTTTTTATTAAAGCAACCAGGATCCTGATGGCTTGTATTCTAATGCTAATCTAAGATAATTAGCTTTGCTGCCAATCTGGTGTTTCTGAAGGCTGAGCTGTAGATGGATTATGTTCAGCCTTTGTTTTATTTTCCTGGTTTTGCACCCAGGAGAAGCTAAAACGACATCAAAAGCAGCTTTTACTAAAGCAAAAGAAAAGGGTGGACCAGCGGGATGCCGCATTTCAGGCATCTTGGAATTAAGAGATTTCTCCAACGCAGTGAACTTTGGGGGAGAAATAACCGCATGTCGGTTTTGGCGGAGGGAGCGAAGCGCTGGTGTGGGCGATCCTCCACTGCACCGCGATGACGTAATGTGGGAGTGGATGCTTTTTCACCAAAAATTCCCACTGAGTTCTGCAGTAAATGAGTGAAAACTATGTGTTTGCCATTTAAAAGATTATGGAAATGAGTCGCGGTGGACAATTGAGCAACCTTTTCTCTCTGCATGCGCCTCTGGGGCTTGCACAGGGCGATTTAATTTTATCTAGGAAAATATGCTCTGATCAGGTCCAGCTTGATGGAGCTGAAAGGACAAAACACGAGAATGAACCTCGTTTTCCCACTATTTCCTGGCCCTTAAGGAGTTGCGGTTCTGCGTTTTTATGGTTCTGCTGTAGGGGTATGAAACTCCCAGTGCAAAAGGTACCTGCGCCGAATTCGCGTTCACTAAAAGGGAAGAATGAATTTTAGGAAACACGGCGATTGGGAGCAGAATTTTTTTTTTTTTTTTTTTTTTTAGCAGAATATTTATTGGGAGTGAAGAAAGCTTCTGTCTGAGAGAGCGACAGAAGGGGACCCGAGTGAATTGCCCAAGCCCTTGTCTTTTCTAGGGACTTTTATAGAGCAAAACCATGAGGCAAGGCAGGTGGAAGGTAAAAAGCGTGACAACTCGCTAAGATGGGCATAGGGTGAGACAAAACTATGATCAACCAGCGAGGTTACAAGTACCATTGCTCAGGTAAAATTGATTAAATGCAGGACCAAATGAGAAAGCAAGTCGTAGCAAGCAGGCATGAATATAGAACAGGGGCTCATCCTTCTGGTTGGTCCTGGCTTCTTCAGGGTGTGACCAATCCAGGATGCTTATCTTTAGGGAGGCAAGCATTTGTTTGATCTTTTGTCTTGAGGTCTGGACTACACCAGGAACGTCTGTCTCTCCCACAGTTGTGAGGTATCTGGTCTTCCAGTCTCCTCTGAGGGCCCAGCCTTGTCTGACTGCCTATAGTATTTCTATTTAACTCAACTGCCTATAACAACAGATTCACAGGTCATGCACTTTAACTTAAATCTAAAAGCCCCTGTCCTTTTTACAACTCCCTTTTAATAATGAGAAACTAGAAGACATACCTCAGATGGTTTCATTTTTGTTTTCTGATCCTTGGTAATTAAGACAGAAATGACTGTATTCTAGACATGGTCTTGACATAGAACCTCCAAATGATGTAGGGGAAGTAAATGTAACTCTAGCCTGTTAGTGTCCAATAGGCCAAGCTCTTGTTCCCTGAAGTCGAAGAATGATATTATAAGGAACAATATAGGAAATTTTATTGGGGATTCGGAATAGATGAAGTTGGAGGTCACTTGATGGCGGGGGTGAGGGCTTTGTGTTTCTGTCACAAGCAGTGACCTCTCAGGCCAGGGTCAACAATGAAAAGCTAGTGTAGTGGGCCTAACTAACAAAAGGATAGAAACTGTAAAAAGGGGGAAGGGGGAGGGGGAAGCCCTCAAAAAGTGTTTTAGCCATTATGTTTCCTTTTAAAAAAAAACAAACAAAAAAACACAACTTTATTTATATTGTGGCCTGCTCAACCTGCCCTGGGGATGGGACTGGCGCAACATGTGGTTCTGGGGATTAAACCACAGTCCCTGCAGTTGCCAAAGCTTGCCTAAGCAGGTGCTTTAGACCACTAAGCTATCTCGCAGCCCGTTATGTTTCATCTGTTGAGTTACTTCATTCGTTCTTAGAATGCCACAGACCAAAGAATGAGAATTTAAAATTTTTACCATGTGCATGAACTTTTCTTGTTCATCAGCTTCTCAGGCCCTGAGAAGGTCTAATGATTAGAAATGGTTGGAACCTTTGAAAGGAAGTTAAAAAAAAAAAAGTCATTTGATCCTCATGATATAGGGGATAGAAAGTCCCAGTCTGCTAGATGTCCAAAATATCAAGTACATGCTCTCTAAAATTGAGGAATGAAGTCTAGGCTCAGCAGAGGTTCAGAGTGGGAACAATATATTGAGAGAAAGAAAGCTTCTAAGAGGGACAAAGAAGGCCTGCAAAGTTGGTTGCCTGCTGTCTTAGTTACTCTTCTCTTGTTGCTGGGACAAATGCCCAACACTCAAAATGAGGGAAGGAAAGGTTAACTTAGCTCACAGTTACTGGAGGTTTCACTCCATATTCAGCTGGACTGAATATGGGCCACATGGGTGAGGGCAACCTTCCATGGCTCCATGGTGGCTGTTAAGAGCAAGAGCACTGGGAGAGAGCTAGCAGCTTCTCAAGCAGCTAACTTCTCTTCCTACCTTACATTGAAATGCAAATCACCTGCCCCAGGGGAGAGGCAGCTTACATTTCCACAATAATCAATTATGAATTCCAGAAGCCGCCCTATGACAGCATGAGGCTTTGGGGGGGGACGACACCTATACACACACCATAATACCTGCCAACCCCAATTCTCAAGGGCGTGTATTGAGCAAAGTCACTAGGTGAGGTGGGCTTGGGACAGAACTATCATTAATCAGTAAGATTACAAGTAGCCATTTAGGTAATATTGATCCAATGGCAAATCATTGGGTGAGTGTGAGGTGGGACAAACCTATAGTCAGCTAGTAAGTATACAACAGGTATGGTCCGTTGGGTAATACTGATTAAATGAGGGTCAAATGGGGAAGTGGTCACATAGCAAGCACAGGGGGTAGACAAGGACTTTCCTGGAAAGGGTGATTCAGGGAGCTTTAGTCCTCCGCCCCAGATAATTGATGCCTACTTAGAATAGAAATCCCTGCTGTTCATCCCTAGAGGAAGTTTATGGCTCTGTAGTTCTTTTTCTGGAAGCCTGGCCTTCAGGAATGCCCCTGCAGCCACAGTTGTCTTCTGCATGTCCCAGCTCTGGCTGACTGCCTGTATTTTTACCTAACTTAGGGGCCTGTAATACTAACAGAGACTTGTGCTAATGTTATAGGTTTTGGGGTGCTGGAATCTCCAGGAGGTGGTTGCTAGGTTCTTTCTGTCCTAAGCAAAAAATTAGTCAAAACAAACGCAAGGCCCAGCGAGTTTGGGCCAGGTAACTCCGTGGACACTATGCAAAAGAGAACGCAGAGGCCAAATTTCGAAGGGCTCTGCCTTTTTGTATCACTCGCTCCTCAGTGTAACTTAAGGTATAGGCCTCCTGTAGAGAACTAGTTCCAGTTATCGCGAGAAGTCCCTGTGCAGGGCTTTGGGAACCATACTGCGCATGTGTCTAGGATCTGGTCCCGCCTCCTTTCCCAGCTAGGTTTAGCCATGCTGTACTTCTTGCCTCGCTAAAAACAAACCTATAGTTTTGTTTTTAGCGCTTAAAGCAAAATTATAGTTTCTTACAGTAGCTGTGGCTGACCAGATTAATTTCATAATTGTAGGTTTTGTTCCTTATTTCCTTCAAAAGCAAAGTGAACAGCTGGAAGCTGATAGTGGTTTTATTAACTTAGGGGGTTGGACTTATGCATAAATTATTCCTGGGCATAAATGAAGATTTGATTCTATAATGTGGCCAGCTTGAGGTGTTTGGGTTGCTTATATCTTTAGGGTTGCGGGTTACTCACTTCTTTGAATGGCCTTTTCTTGGTAAGGGAAGGTGGAAGAGAAGAGCTGGCTTAGCCACGTGTGACTGTGAAACAGCCGCTCTGGGAGACTGCAACAGGAAGATCTCCTGAGTTTGAACCCAGTTTGGACAACTTTGAGACTTGGCAGGACCTCGACTCAAAATAAAAAACAAAACCAAAGAGCTGGACCATAGCTCAACTAAAAAGGCCCCGACCTTGATCCCCAGTACCACAAAAGAAAAAAAAAAAAAAAGCTTTTGTGTACTTCCCTGCGGGCTCAGTAACCGCAATTCCTTAAAATAACAGTAGCTGCTCTAGGGAAGCCCTCTGGAGAGTTCCGCCCCCTCGCTGCGGGGGCGGGTTTGGGTTTCCTTATTGGGAGGGGCCCTCTCTGCTGAGAGCCCTGGTTATCCTGAGGTCTTCTCCCTTCTGTAGGACACTGTCGTTCCTTTTGGGTGCTACAGGAAATTGTAGCCGGCCTGCTCACTTTACAGTTGTCAATATGAGCAGCAGGCCTGGTGTGTAGTGATACCCGCCCCCCGCAACAGCTGCCCAAATGCGCTGGATGGTGAACACAGTATAGGGTAAATGCCCGCTTCCTGGGGGTTCCTAAGCCTCTGTACCCACTCTGGCAGCCCATGTCAGCCGTTAACCAGCCAAGGCCACTGAAATTGGATTCTCTGCAAATCGACTGAGATGTGTGAGGTACAGTTCACGTTCGCACAAGCTCATGGACACAACTGGAAATATTTGTGGTTTTTTCATCTTCAAATGTTGCCTGTGGTTCACAGTGTCAGTGATAAATGCCAAGCCAAAGCAGAAGCAGCCTCTTCTGAATAACACCGGGGTCCAAGTATTAATTTTATCTAGGTTTATACTAAACTCTTTTAAATCCACAAATTCAATTGAGTATTTATTTCTTTAAAATGGTTTAGAAATTACATTACCTTGTTAGAAGCAGCATAATTTCTGACACAAACATTTTTCTGTTTGTACAATGCATGCCTTTTTTTATGGGAAAATAGCTTTTCTGTTTTTTTAAATTTTATGTATTTGGGAGCAGGCGAGATGGCTCAGTGGTCTAAAGCACCTGCTTAGGAAAGCTTAGGCAACCACAGGGACCACAGTTCAATCCCCGGTACCACATGCTGCGCCAGCCCCACCCCCAGGGCAGGCTGAGCCGGCCATAATATATTTCAATATATTAAAAAAAAAAAAGGAAAAAAAATAAATTTTATGTATTTGGTACAGGGTCTTATTGTGCAGCATGGATTCATAGTGATCCTCCTGTTTCAGCCTCTCCAGTGCTGGGATTACAGGTGTGCACCACCATGCCTGGTCTCGAAAACAGCTTTGCAACACATTTTTCTTCTGTTTGGTGATAAATGGAAAAATTAAATAAACAGTGATTTAGGAGCCAGGGGTGGTGGTTCATACCTGCAGTCACAGTGATGCAGGGGAAAATGATCCCCAACCTGAAGAGTTCGTATTCTCTAAAACTGACAAATGAATTTTAGGAACAAACGGAGGTTATGGGCAGAATAGATTTATTGAGAGAAAGAAAGCTCCTGTCCAAGAGAGGGACAGGAGGGTGTCCCTAGTGGGTGTCCCCCAGAAGCTGTCGCTTCCAGGGACTTTTATAGAGAAGACATGGGAACTTGCTTAGGTGGGTATGAGGTGGGACAAAGACTATGGTCAACCAATGAGATCACAAGCACCATTGCTCAGGTAACATCGATTAAGATCGGGATCTAATGGGAAGGCAAGTCACGTAGCAAGCAGGTAAAAGTACCACCTATTGAGCTTGGGCTCCTGACTCTTTCCAGGTGATTGGTACCTAGAGTATCAACCACTGATACCCATCCCTAGGGAAGTATGTAGTTGCTTCTGTTTACTCTTGTCTTAAGATCTGGCCGATGGCGGAGGAGTGTCTGTCTCTAGTTGGAAAGTCACCTTGTCTTCCATGTTTTCCTTGAGGGCCTGACCCTGTCTGACTGCCTATAATATTTCTATCTAATTTAGCTTTCTATAACAACAGCACTCAGGAGACTGACCTGGAACAACTGCGAGTTCAAGCCTAGCCTAGGCTACTTAGTGGCTTGGGAGATGTTGCTAAATAAAATTAACAAGGGGCTGGAGCTCGGTGCATAGGTCGGGGTTCAATGTCACTACACAAAATAAATAAGAGACAGAGACAGAAAGGAGAGAGGAAAAAAAAAAAAAAAAAGAGGGAGGTGTGTTCCAGATATCAAGAAGAATGGAAAAGAGAAGATAAATTTTATTTTATTTTTTATTTATTCACTTATTTTTGTGGGACCAGGGTTCAAACTTACAACTTTGTACTTGCCAAGCAGGCACTTGTGCCACAGAGCTATCTCCCCAGCCTGAGAAGATAAATTTTCTTTTTCTTTTCTGTGTGTGTATGTTTGAGACAGAGTCTCGCTGTGCAGTTCAAGCTGGCCTTGAACTCGCTTTTGTAGCCCAGGCTGGTCTTGAACTTACACTGATCCTCCTGCCTCAGCCTCCCAAGTACTGGGATTACAGGTGTGCACCACATGCCTGGCGAGAAGATGAATTTTCAAAAGAGGAACTTGTTAGATTTTTTTGGTGCTGAAGGCAATTTTGGTGCAGAAGAGAAGCAGCAGTATGTGGGGGGGGCCTTTATTAACTTTAAAGGCAAGAAGAGGGTGGAGGGCAGGGAGATGGGCAGGTTCTCTGACCTGAGACAGTGAGGCTGAGACTTTAGGAACTTTTGCTAGGGCGGAGCCTGAGGGGCAGGTTTGGGGACACACAGCAGCTGATGGGAGGCTCCTTGTGTGGGCGGGAACGGTTAAAAGAAGTTGTATCCAGGGCTGGAGTAAGGAGGAAGGACGAAGGAGGCCGTGGTCATGGGGAAAAGGGAGATAAGTTGTTGTTTTGGGGATCCAGCCGTGTTGTATCAGGGCAGTGGTGATTCCGCAGTTTGTACTCGGGCCTCAGCCTATCAGGAAGTTCAGTGGACAAGAAATAATTTAAAGTTATACTAAAAAAATATGTGGTTTCTAGATGGTGACATAAATATTTAAATATGACTTTAGGATACACTGAGAGAAGTATACTGACTGTTCCAAGTTTTGGTCTCTAAGGATCTACCTGGTTTGTCATTATGAGCATTCAGAAAAATTAACTTTTAGTTGAGCATCGATATGACGGGATAATCTGCATTAAAAATGTTATTTATTCCCTAGGTGATCAGATACAAATGCGGCGTTCTCCTGGACTCCATGGGTGTCCTCTCAGGTGTCACAAGCCTGGTGTCTAGATATAGATACAGCCTGCTTCCAATATAGCTCCTTCAGGCCAATTTCCATCTTTAAGAAGAGGTCACAATCCTCACCCAAGCCCCTGTACCCTTCTCAGCACCCTTGATTGTGCCCTGGCAGCACAATCTGTTCTCCAGGAAGGTCCTTTGTGTGCAAGTGGTTCAGAGTACAAAGCACTCTCAACACCAAATTCTTTCTTGTGAAAACGCTGAATAAACCCACAATCTAAAAGTTAAAATAAAATAAAATAAAATAAAAAATAAATAAAAAAATGTGGTTTTGTGAGGTGTGTGTGTGTGTGTGTGTGTGTGTGTGATATTCTTTCTGGCGGTTCCTTTAGAAATGGCTCACCAATTACATATACTTCAGGTCCTTCTTGCCGTGAACTAAGGACAAGATGAGCCAAAAATGGTGCCAAGAGTTTATTTGCAATGTGCAGGGTGCAAGGGTAAGGAAAACACTGGCTCTGTAGAGCAAACTTGGGCAGAACAAAGAGAAGAAAGAAGAAAAGCAAAAATGAGAGGGAAGCAAGATGCCGAGCAGGCTAACCTGAGGAGTCCTGATAGCAAGCGCGCACTAAGTGGCATCAGTTGGAATGCTGTCCACGTCTCGTGGGAATCCACGAGACGTTTCACACACCGGAGTCCTGGGAATTATTTAATGCTGTGCCAGGGTCTTGTGATTAAGAGGTCTCACATATTTTCCCAGATAGCTTTGCAATTCCCTACCTCCTATATCAGTACTGGAGACTAAACACAAGGCTTCAGTTATAGCCCTGGCACCTTTGTTTGTTTGTTTTGTCTTTTAGAGACAGGGTTTTTCACTAAGCAGTTCAGTCTGGCCTCAGACTCGCTTTGTAGCCCAAGCTGGTCTCCACCTTGAGCTGATCCTCCTGCGTCAGTATTCTGAGTGCTAGTATTATAAGCTTGTGCCACTGTGCCCTGCTCCCTATTTTAGTTTTTTTCTTTGTTTTGTTTTATTTTATTTTAGAGACAGGGTCTTGCTGAAGTGCCACATTGCACCCCTGGGTATGCGTTTTCAACGTCTTCCTGCCTCTAACCTACAGAATGCAGGGATTATAGGTGAGTGCCGCCTCACCCAGCTGTGGATATTCAGAATTAGAAAATTGTAGAATCCTTGTAAAGTCATTAATGTTATTAGAAATAATAGTCCTGCATTTAATCTGAAAAGAGCTAGCTCGTTTATTACTTCATTACTTTGATGTGTATGTCTGAATATGTATCAGTTGTGTTTACAGTTTGTTCCTTGGGGCACCAAAAGCTTTTGCTATTTTGACTGTAGATCATTACCTACTTTAAGAGGTTTTAAGGAGCCCCAGGTTTAGGATGAGAGAGCTTAGAATGTGCCTTCTTATATATCTAGACAGAAGGAGCAAGCCCCTGCAGGGCTGTTCTAGACCAAACACGCCACAGTTGTCTTTTTTCTGACTGAAGCTGTTAAGGCCTGGCAGGCAGAAGGTGGAAAGTGGATTAGGCTGGATTATCGCTGAATGCCTGTGACCTTCCACAGAGGCCCGCAGGGGCCAGTTGACCCAGTGCAGCCTCATCGCATTTTAGCTGATTGAGATTCAAAGTTGTGTTGTTTTAGTTTCTATACTGGATGTTCAGGAATCTGAGGTCATGGAGCCATAATAAGTGTATCTTTGGACCTTCAAGATAAAGACAGTGCCAGCCTGCACTGCATGGAGAGACCAGCTCAAAAGCAATACAAAATTTAAGAGATAGAAGGGAATGTAGCTATGGCAGGATTTTGGCCTCAAACCTGCCATCTTTTCATTCTGTCCCGTTCTCTCACCTCTTAGCGTCAGTGAGGAAGGGGATGCTGGGGTCTCTAGGTCTGTGTTCTCTCATCGCCAGGCACTGGTTCCCTCTCACTACTTTTCACATGAATGATTCCAAGTGTCCAGCTAGTCTCAGGCTCGACTTCCTCCTGTCCCATTATGCTGATGCGGCTTCCCTGAGCCAGCGCCAGTGCCAGTGCCAGCGTCAGCACCAGCGATGGCCCTGCTGCCCACTGAATTGAGCTGTGTGCGTGAAGCCTTTTTCTGGTCTACTCCCCTACAGCTCTTTGCTCTGCGTGTCTCTGCCTCGTCTTTGCTTTCCTTCAGAGTGACCTCTCATTCCTATTTGCCAGCTTCTAACCCCCTCCACTATGCTGCCCTTTCTATAGCTCACCCCAATGCCAACGCCGTGCCTGAAAGAATAACTGCTTTTCCTATGGACTGAGTGTGGGTAGATGGTGCGGAGCAAGAGCACGCTTCTGTTTTGAAGTCAGAAAATAAGATACCGAACATGTGCTGCAATTGATTTGCACTTTCTTTTCCTCTCCCCTGACAGGGATCTTACACCATACTTGGGCATGAAGTCAGTTGCACTAAGATATTAGTTGGATTCAGGGCTTATTTCTGGAGTCCCAAGCTCCAGACTCACTGAGTTCGGAATTGTTTTTGAGACTGCCTTTCAGGCTGGCCTTGAACTCACTATGTAGCCCAGGCCGGCCTCAAACTCATGGCCAGCCTGCTGCCTCAGCCTCCTGAGTGCTGAGATTCACAACCGTGTACCACCAGACCTGTCTTAATTCCTTTGGTCTTGAATAGTACATACATTTTCCATGTCTTTGAAGTCCACATTTTATTTTTTTTTTTAATTATTTATTTATTTGTTTGTTTGCTTGTTGTGTTTGTTTGTTTCTTTATTTATTCATTTTGTGGCTGGCTCAACCTGCCCTGGTGGTGGCGCTGGCGCAGCATGTGGTGCCGGGGATCGAACTGGAGTCCCCGCAGTTGCCTGAGCCCTCCTAAGCAGGCGCTTTAGACCACTGAACCATCTCGCCGGCCCCTGAAGTCCACATTTTAGTTGATCCCCAAAAGATAAATGTTACAGACATCTGGAGAACAATGAGGTGTTTGCTGATCGAAACGCCTATTGCCAAAATCACATAGTTAATATTTTCTGGCTAACTTTTATTTCAGCTAGTATGTGCATGATGACACTATACAGATGGTAAATAATGGTTTGCTTTTCAGGTGCTTGGTGCAGCAGAGAAACAGGCAAAAGGAAAAAGAGAAAAGGACTTTATTTTCTTTGAGTAAAGGGAGAGAATGTGGGGAAGGATGGGGAATTCTCTCCATTGAAACAAAGGCAGGCTGAGGCTTTTATGGCCTTTTGCCAGGGGCGGAGTTTGGAAGGGATGTTTAGATATACCTGAGGAAGCTGATAGGGTGTCTTCTGTGAGGAAGCAGCAGGGTGAAAGGAAGTTGCATCCTGGGCTAAGTTGGAGAAGAAGGAGGGAGGTGGTCTTGGGGAAGATGGGCTTTTTTTTAAAGGGCTTCAGCCATGTTAGATGACCACCATGATGATTTCTAGCAGCTCATACTAGGGCCAGAACCTATCAGTAAATATATTACAAGTGAGTCAGGGAAAGTTTATGCAAAATGATTCTACATAGCAATATAAAGGAAGCCCAGTGAAAAATCACAAGAGCTGGGTGTGGTGGCATATGCCTGTAATCCTAGCACTTGGGAGACTGAAAACAGGAGAATCACTACGAGTCCTATCTACATAGTGAGACCCTGTAGACCCTGTCCTAAATACAAAGAAAGAAATAAAGAAAGAAAGAGGGGGAGGGAGGCAGGCAGGCAGGCTGGGTGTGGTGATGCACGCCTGTAATCCCAGCACTTGGGAGGCAGAGGCAGCCTGGGCTATAAAAGTGAACTCAAGGCCAGCCTGAACTGCATAGCAAGACATTGTCTGAAGAAGACAAAAAAAGAAAAAGAAAAAAAAAAAAAAAATCACGCCCTGCAATGCCAGTCTACACAAATTAAGCTGCTTTCAGATTTGGGCAGAGTGTGAGGGGAAACACCCAGGGGCAGGCATGGAATATAGACCCAAGTCACGTGTCTGGGGATGTCACCCCATTCAGGTACTGCTTGATGAGGTTCTCTTTGTCACAAACAATGCTGTTTTGATGCAAAGTAATGAATGCAGGCCCTGACAAACAAATCCAACAAAAGAGGCTCTTAGAGGCAGTGCTCACTGAATCCTAGAATTTTGAAAGCAAGAAAAAAAAAATCTATTGGGTCATTTTGTGTCCCCTGCCAAAGCATTGTTGTTGTGAGTGTATTCTTCTAGCTTTCAGTTCTGTGCCATGCAACTGTTTCAGGAAGTGGGACTTCTTAAATTCCGTGCGGACTGTTCTGCCACCTGCTGCACGTGTTCACACGCCACTGTTTCTCGATAATTATCGTGCTTTTCTTGCCGTCACATGCTTCAGCAGTTTATGTGTGGATATGTGGATATCTTGAGAGTTTCTCATGAGTTTTATGGTTATTTTTTACTCTGGATTCACTTCCAGTGGCTTCAGCTAATTTTTTTTTTTTTTTTTTTTTTTTGTCTTTTTGAGACAGGGTTTCGCTATGCAGTTCAGGCTGGCCTTGAACTCACTTTTATAGACCAAGCTGGTCTCAAAAACTCACACCAATCCTCCTGCCTCAACCTCCCAAGTGCTGAGATTATAGGCGTGCACCACTACGCCTGGCTAGTTTTATAGTTATTTTAAGGACATATACTATCCTGTTATAAAGGATGAGATTATTAATGAAATGGGCATTAAAATTCAATGACACTAGAACAAATATTTTCCAGGCAGGGTAGAAGTTTGGTTAATATAGAGATATAAGAAATCAACAAGATATATATATATATATATATATATATATATATATATATATATATTTTTTTTTTTTTTTTACAGGATCTCACTACGATGTTCAGAATCATAGTGATCCTCAAGTTTTCAGCCTCCCCAGCGTGGGGTTACAGGCATGCACCACCAAACCCAGACTAGCTCAGCACACTCTTCCACTTCCTACCCTCTGGCCAAACCCGGTCCCTCCAATCTTGCCTGTCCAAGATTTATGTCTTAATGTATAACTCTTACATTAATACACATGTGGGTGAACTGTCATCTTCTATCTTCTTAACCAGTGTTCTTAGTTAGCACATTGGTCTACTTGATTGCAAAACACCCCTCACAACTGGGAATAAGGAGACATGTGTGACCACATGAGTGGAACTGGATAGTGTGGCACACACTTAGTGGCTCAGCATCGTTGGGTATGCTGAGTTTCACTAGGAATGGTTTGTATTTTCATGTGCACACGTGTAATGATATATGAACAAGACTGTTGAGGGCTGCATTGTTTGTGATAGCGGGGTCGGAAGCCACCCACATGTCCATCCGTAGTAAGAAGAATGCAGTTTAACAACAACAACAACAAAAAAACAGAAACAGAAAATGAAATATTGCTACATACAGAGAGGAGGAAAATCACCATGAGGCTTTTCATTTCTATTTGATTTCTATTTCATTTCTATTTGATTTTTAATGTGTTATTACTATATTCAAAATTTAAATTTATTTTTTTTAAATTTTATTTATTTATTTATTTGTTTGCTTGTTGTGTTTGTTTGTTTCTTTATTTATTCATTTTGTGGCTGGCTCAGCCTGCCCTGGTGGTGGCGCTGGCGCAGCATGTGGTGCCGGGGATCGAACCGCAGT
>PVKN010006594.1:0-28198 GCA_004027915.1 Capromys pilorides
CTGGGGATGTAGCTCACTACAGAGGCTCTGGACTCAACTCACAGTACAGGAGTGGAGGTGGGAACCTATTAACATTATTCTTCTATAATTATTTTGGTTTTAAAAAACAAAGGAACTCCCTACTTCCCTTGATTACTCACTGTAAATGTAAGGAGAAAATATTTTGCTGCCTCGTGCTATTTCTCTTCTGCTGCTCAGTCCTGCTTGCATCATCCCACTGCAGGCTTCAGAAGCTGGGAACTAGGTGTTTAGAAACTCTGGAGAGCTGAGTGTCGAAGGCCAACAGCTGGAAAGCAGGGGAGAGGCAATCGGCCACGTGAGTCAGACGCCTGTCAGTGCTGCTGCCTTCAGACCCCAGGTGCACCTCAGCAGCTTTCCTTGTCACTGAATTTCACTGGGTCTCCTTCTCATCCCCTTTTATAATTGATTTTTATTTTCCCCAAATGCTTGTCCTTAAAATTACTTACATTTAACTTCAAAGAGATGTTTCACTACAGATCGAAATTAAAAATATTTTTTCACCAAAATATTTTCCATGGGATATGTGTCCCTGAGTCCATCTCTGTTTGGCCTGATCTGAATACTCTGCTATTTTAAAGCCAGTATCTCTGGTCTTTTGTCAGATTACCAAAAAGAGGTTTTCATTCCCCGCTGTGAATATTTTACTTGAAGCTTATCCAAGTGTTCCTCATAAAACACAAATGTATGTAACATCAATACTAAAACGTCCACAGTATTCTGTCCTGGAAAAAAGTGTTATACACTGTACACGTTACAGATTCAGAGATATTTTGCAGTTAACTACTGCATACGAACAACAGAGGAAAAAATGAGTTACAGCAGTCCTCTTTACCAAAGGAGAAAGGAGGGACAGGTCATTGTAGCTTCTCTGCAAGCGACAGGCCTAAAATGGACAGACTGTTTAAATGGCCTTGGTAGGCCACGAGGTTCATTAACGAAGCGGTTGCCTAACAAGAGCAACAAGTGGTCATGAACGGGCTCTGGGGTTAGGTCAGGGAGAAATAGGTTTTACTTTGCTAAAGCACCCACTATCTGCAAGACCTTGGGGAAAACAAAGCTACTGCAGGCCACGTTTTCCTTAACCTGTGAAAGATGGGGACTATAGCACTGCCTGTGGTATAACACATAAAGGACTGTCAGAATATTGGACATGGGCTACGACTACCAACAGCTTCATCACAGAGGCGGGAAGGCAAAACAGCAGGGATTCCCATACTCCTATCCAAGTGGGTTGTGGCTAGAATCTAGGCTCAGCCAATCTCAGTGCTGAAAGGCAGAAGGAGCAGAGATCACACTGTCCAACAACAAACCCGCTTTTCAACTACAGCATCTGGCAGAGGTCCCAGCATCCATGGCAGGTAGGTCAGAGGTCTTTGACAGCCACACTTAGATCATGGCTGGAGATGAAGCAGCTTCTAGAAGGGACAGAGTAAGTGTCCTTGCGCAAGCATGGACAAGCCCTCTCTGTTAAGGGCCAGATAATCAATACCCTGCCACATCACTTCTGCTCCAACTGCTCCACACAACCACTAGAGTGGATGAAGCCACACACAGCAAGACAAGAGAAGGTCAGCTGTGTCCAGAGCCCTATACCCAGACACTAGAACTTAAATTGAATTTACTATTTAGGTAACACAAAACATTATTTTCCTTTTAATTTTTCAAATATTTAAAAATGTACAAACTATGTGTAGTTCTTGGGTCACAGAGAAGCAGGGATAGGCAAGATTTTGCCTTCAATGCTCCAGGGGCCACCCCTGGACATCTGCAAACTACATGGCTTTCTTACAGTTCTGTGTGTAGCAATGGCAGATGCTTTTAAAAGTTAAACCAGGAGCCTAAAATCTGTTTCTTCCTGTGATGTAACCC
Organism: Capromys pilorides; assembly: GCA_004027915.1. Classification (NCBI taxonomy): domain Eukaryota; kingdom Metazoa; phylum Chordata; class Mammalia; order Rodentia; family Capromyidae; genus Capromys; species Capromys pilorides. The sequence goes on from PVKN010006594.1 coordinate 1,891, forward strand.
TGTAAACCACACACACACATCCTGTCCCAAGTGCCCTCTTGGTTACACTTGCCAGAATTGATTGCATTCCTATAATCCAACCTTGATTATTCACAGTGCTCCATACATAGAATTTTTTGGCAGCCATGGATACAGCTCAGCGGTGTAAGCATCTGCCTGGTGTGCACAAGGTCCTGAGTTCGATCCCCAGTACCAGAAAAAAAAAAAAAAGCAACAAAAATCCTCATCTTGGCAATTATATTTTAGATATACCCTATAAATGTTTACTTGTAAGTTAACTTTAAGTGCTTTTAAAGACATGATTTTAAAATGAAATACAACAGTTTAAGTCTCAGAGTTTAAAAATAGTTGAGTTTTATTTTGGTTCTGGCACATGAATCACTTGATCTTCAAGATTTTTCAAAGCAGAAAACCTTGCTTAAAAATAAGAAAATATATGATTAATGTGATTGTAGGGCCGGCAAGATATCTCAGCAGACTAAGTGCCTGCTTTGGCAAGCAAGAATCAGGGTTCTATTCCCAGTCCCACACGCTGTGCCGGCCCCGCTCTCTGTAATCCCAGCACTGGGAATGCTGAAAACAGGAAGACCACCATGAGTCTGAGCTGTGTAGTGAGACCCTGTACCAAATACATAAACAAAAAACAATAACAACGTGAATGTATTTAGTATGAACCATAAAAATTTAAAATTATAAATAAAAAAGGAAAACTCTGCCCACCTCCTTTCAGTGACCAGAAAACCTGCCCCAGAGTACAAATCAGGAGAGCAGACAGTACGTGAACTCCTATGGATCCTGTTAAGCCTTATATCTAGATGTCCCCCCAAAGCCTCCTGAGCCCATAAGCAGGGTTTTTAGGAGTGACTGAATTATGGATGTGTGATGTTGGATCAGCCCACTGCTTTAGTATAGCTCTGGGTGTGGCTGAACAGATTCACTGAAGAGGGAAGACCTAGACTTACAGCCTGGATGGAATAAAAAGGTTAAGAAGGAGGCACTTTTACTGCTTCCTGCCTGTCATGCTGTGAACTGCTTCTCTGCTACGATGCCCCTCTGCTATACTTGCCCTCGGAGCCAACCAGACTGTGGACTGAAACCTTTACAAATTGTGAGCTGACATAATCCTTTCCACCTCTAATTTATGAGAGTTGGGCACTTTGTCCCAGCAACTAGACAGAACTAAGACAGACTCTCTGTCTGTGGAGCCTCCACTTTCAGCAGGGGGTGAGTTCATCTCCAAAGTCTGGCCAGCACTAGAGCATCTCAGAAGGACCTCACCTCGGAACACCATAGCCATTCCTCTCTGGAGACCAGAAAGCCTGAGGTGGACAGCCCTGCCACTCGGGCTGTGGTGGCAGCAATCTTTCCTGGAAGCACACAGAAAAGCAACTCTGGGAATAGGAAGGAATTGTCCAAACTAATTTGGAAACATGGTTATTCACATATTTATTGCTTAACATTCCTAAAGTAAGTCAGAATAACTACCGCCTTTAATATTTCATGTTGATAGCTACTTTCTTTTCTCTGAGCTGAGAATTACAAAGCATGTCACTGTAAGCATTTCAGTTCTGAGTAAGTTGACACATCACGCTCTTAAGTGTATCCATGGGATCTAAATACAGCATCAGTCACCATCCTCCAAAGGATGTTTTTGTAAAAAGCTCTCCTTTAGCAATCAGGAAATTCAACTTACATGAATCAAACTTCAGGCATAAATCTTCAAGAGAATGGATATTTTTTTAAAAAATAGTATTATTCTTGTGTAAAAACTAGTAACCATCCTTCAATTCCAAATACTCAGTGTCCAATGGTTTTACCTCACAATGTGATTACTTTTTGTTATTTCACATGAATTGGGATCCTAGTCAGGACTGCTTATGGGTGCTGGCTGGTAATGTCTTGTAAGGCTCTCTCCGTGGACAGTTTTACCTGGTACAGAAGCTCTGTGTACTTGATGGAAAACATGTACGCATATTCATTATCTGCTTAGTAACTTATGTAATAAATATTTATTAAGGTAGCCACTATGTGATAGACAGTGTTTTAGTTTCTATAAACACAAGAAAGGACAAAAGTCAATCTAGGTCTAGTGAAGGAGAAAAAGAATTACAGAAATCCACATATTCCTGGCAGTAATATGGCTGTAAAGAAAAACTAAATTCAGGAAGTAGGATGTCCCAGGGCTGCTATTTCAGCAGCTGTGTAGTGAAGCAATGCTTCTCAGAGAGTCCACACCAGAAGAGAAACCTTAAGCAATGCTTTAGACTACTTGGGCAGTGATGGCAACTCTTTAGAGCTTCCAGTGATGCAAACAGCCCACACCATAGGCTTGCCGCCACTGGTCTAGGGTGAGAAGTCCGTGCTGAAGGATGAGCAGGACTGAAGGCTCTCGCTCAGCGCAGCTGAAGAACTGCAGTGAGAAGAGGGAAGGAAGGGTCCAGCGGCCTGCTGTGTGCATATGAGTCAGTGTTTACTTCCCTTGAGCTGCCTCACATCCATCCACCAAGCACCACCGCCTCTATAGTCACTTCCTCCCACTGCTTTTTGCAAATATATACCATACATCCACACGTACACAACAGAAAGGCACACCTGTCTCTTCCCACACCCACCTCACTGCCACTGGTAGGCCCTACGACGGCACCTTCCATGAGCGAGTTCCGCACCATGTTTATGATCTGTCAATGAGCACGCACTCCCTCGATTCACTGTGAAGTCCACACGTTTACAGCTCTTGCAGTCTAACACCTAGAACTATAGTTTTCTTCTCATTTAGTAACAATGAAACCATTTTCCCAACATTTCTTTACTCTATCATTTCTGTTCAGTTAGCATTAGGAAGAAGAGTGAAGTACAAATTCTTTCACTCCATCTCTTTAAATGGAATCCCCTCCCTTATCCATTACAGACTGTGTTAGCATAGATACAGCTACACATGAACAGAGATTCATCTCCTCAATCTATAGAGCTTCTATTGCTACCTCTAGATTTTCTACTTGAAAATTTGGGAAATTCTAGACTACTAAACTGTACAAATTTACTATTACGTTTTTTTTTTTTTAATTCTAGCACGGAATCAACTTGAATCATACATTAGCGTATCCTATCTATAAGGATTATAAAATTGGAAACTAAATAAATGTTTGCCAAAATTTGCATATTCAGACTAGGAAATAATGTCAATATTCAAATGAAAAATGCAATGTAGGGGCAAGGGACGTAGTTAGCAACACAGCACCTGCCTGGTAAGCATGAGGCTCTGAATTTGATTTCCAGTACCAAAATTAAAAAAAGAAAAAAAAATGCAGTGAAGAGAAAATTGGGAAAAAAACACACATAGGCAATAAAACACATATTAAATCACTATTTTCAAGAATGCAACCTCTGGTTATTTTCATAAAAATTTATGTTGTTTCATGCTTTAAATAGTATTTTAATTGTCTTATACTTATCATAAAAGTGATTTGCATGAAAATCTGAAGGTAATGAATCATCTAATGTTACTTTTAAAATGTCGGTTCTTTTTAAATAGGTGATTCTTTTTCCCTTAGTCTCCAAGGGCGACAAGCAACTTAAGCTTCTTTATAAAGTTCTTCATTATCAAAAACACTGATTTAGTGGGCTCAAATAATTATAAAACAAGAATATAAAATTTGTTCATGTTAGCTTTTGTTTTCTTAGATGTCAGTGATAAAAAAAGTAAATCACATTGTACCCTGTGAGACTCATAATTAAGCTAAAAGCTGTCACAAGCAATGTGTCAAGTGCTGTAATGATTAACATAGCATCAGTAAATGCTATGGAAACAGGAAAGAGGCAGTAACCTACAGTGACTCCCAGGCTAAGTCTTCAGACAGAAATTAAAGGAGCTACCAACGCAAAATTGACTTCATGCCAGCTGGCTATGTACACAATACATGCTGTAAATCCCCGAACACTCTGCAGAGCAGAAACCCAAGGTGAACTCGGGAGAGGATGGAGACAGGAAGTGAGGTAGAAATGCCAGACAGCCAGCCTAGCCACAAACTCCTGCTAAGTGGGTGAGGAAGACGGGTTGGGTGTATTTTAATGATGCCTCAGTGCCAAGCGTAAGGGAGAGACAGCGGTGTGAGAATACAGTGCCATGATGCAGTGTTGACAGCCTGGGTCTGGCTCTCCAGGGATCACAGGAAGCAGGAGGAGGATTCCGAATTCTAGCACATGTCTACCTGTAGGACTATCAGTCCACTAAGTTGGAAATTAAATTTCCTAAGAAACAGGGTAAAAGATAAAAGAGATAAATTTGGCCATGATGAAATAAACAGGTTATGAGAAAATATAAAGCAAAGTAATACCCCATGTCTTGGGTTCAAGGAAGAAAAACAGATATATATACTTAACAACATATCCAAAACAAGTCAACAGGAGAACTTCAGCTTGGATGAGAATGTTTTCACTTTCATTTTCCATTCTTTTCTCCCCCCTCCCACCCCACCCCGGGGGGTTTTGTCCAGGCTGGCCTTGAACTTCTTTTTAACCCAGGCTGTGAATTCTCAGCAGCTCTCTTCCTGCCTCAGCCTCCCACAGGCTGGAATGATAGGCATGTGGCACCATGCCCAGTGCTCTACCTTCTAAATAAATCTTTTTTCTCTCTAATGTAAAGAATTAAACCCAGGGCCCCATACTGAGTTATGTCTCTAGGTTCTTTTCTATAGGACTTTAAAGAAGTACTGTAAGCATGTATACTAAAAACAAAAAACCCCACCAGAGCTCCAGTTTCCAATGTTAATTACTAATTAGAAACATTACTAATTTCTTGAATATCTATGCAAACAAGTGCACACAAGTAGAGGTGCACATATAACACACATCATTCTTTAAAAGCTCATTACAAAATAATTTAAGAAGATACATTTTATATTTTCTAAATATGATACTTTAGGCCTCTAACTCAGAATGTGGTGCTCCATGCAGATAGTTCAGGTCCACTGAAGAGCCAATACATAAGAGATCTACAACCCCATTGGATGCAGAAATAAATGGGCATTTTAAATCAGATCCCTCTCCATTTCAATAAGAACCCCTGGGACTGGGGCTCCACAGTTATAAGAGGTGGTCCAGTTGATTTGAAGATGTATGCAATGTTGAGAGCCAGTGCTACAGAAATTTACGATCATGTTTTATGAAGCTCCCTCACAACCTATTTATCCTGGTAATAAATAATGCATTTTAAAACTTTGGCCAAGGCAGCTAACTGTCCAAGTATCCCATGCAAGATGACACCGGCAGTCCCACAATGTGGCACTCACAGGTGCTCACCATAATCATGTGCACAAGCCTGAAGGTCCCAACAAGCCTACGCTGGACACTGCACTATGGGACAAACAGGATCAAAACTTAAAACTTAACACCTACCCTCCACCAGGTGCTGTCAGGAAACAAAGACACGATTTGATAGATGTGCTCTACTGTGGATTCACACTCCAGGTCTGATTATTACATTAGAGAGGTTTGGGTTCTATACCTGAACCTTGGGTTCTGCACATAAAACAAATGCTCCGGCTGCTCTCCTGATGAGCCAGCAGAGCAGCCACAAGAGAAGCCATCAGGGGAGGGCTGGCCTCTGCTTGCAGAACAGCACTCATTGCTGCACCCTCAGAGCAGGTCAGAAAACTGAGTCTTCACATGGTGGAAAATACAAAAGGCAAGATGCAGAATGCCGAGTGCAGCTTCCCTGTCTGTGCCTTCCTCCACTTGGAGGGACCACATGGCGTTATCGTCTCTATCGAGCGTCACAATGTCTGCAGGCCTCAATACCTAAGTGTGCAGGAGACACATTTAAGCCATAGTAAACGCCAAGAGAAGAACATCAAGAAGACAACTTGCAAAAATCCAGGGCAAAGGATCTGAGAGTTGGCCAAGTATGACCTGATCAGATCAGAAGGTGTGGTCTGGGCCACTATACTGGCTTTTCTTTCCTGTTTTTATAGTGCACTAACCAATAAACAATGCCAATAGTTCTCCGTGAATTTTTTTGCATTGTTTGAGAGACTAACAGCTGAAAGTGAATATAAAGTATTGGATGCAGTATTTTCCTCGTATCAAATATGACTACTCTAGGAAGAAATACTGCACTTCAGGTTATCTCTAAAAACCTTTATCCTACTCTCTGAATGAGCACAAAAACAAAACTGACTTAGGTCTTGGTTTTTCACTCTACTTTCAAGTCTTTGAGAGCTTTGAGTTGTGGAGAAAACTTGCATCTCATCTCATACATATAGACCCTACCTTAGGCTTGAGCTCTGCCTGCACTTGTTCCACAAATTTCTTTCAGCAAACAGACCCACAAGCTACCTGGCCTTAGTCTATAACCTGCCACCTGGAATTAATAAAAAAGATAAATGTGGTAAACATAACCAAAGCATATTATCAGGGTATAATAAGAGGATGTCTGTTTTCACACGAGCAGCGACAAAGGCAACTTAAGTTTGCCACTATGTAAATCCAACAAGATAGAAATAAAGCAATCAAATATGAAAATCAAGAAAATAACTAAACAGTATAAAAGCCAAAACACTCAACCTAGTTGCTTCTGTTATGTAAACAACCCACATTTCCAGTTAAAATCTGGAAGACAACAAAGGAATAACCATCAATCCATGGAAAAATCACTTACCTCCAGGTCAAAGGAAAAATAAACTTTTAAAAAAGTGCAATATAAATTTTCTATTCATCACAGAAAGTAGGGTGCTTTCAGGTTAGCACAGTAGTTTAAGCTTCTGAGCGAGCAATACCACTCAGGCACACAGGATGGTGGTTTGATCCCCACACCTACCCTTAAGTCCTTAAGGCAACCTGAGCCAGCCAAAAAAAAAAAAAAACTTCTCATCACAGAAAGTACACCCAAGCACTTGGTTTTAAAACATCTACAATACATTTTGACCTTCAAGAAAAATATCCTATTATCAGTTTCTTAAACAAAGTGTGCAATTTCTTGTTAAGGGAGATTCATTTCTAACAAAGTATTTGGAGTAATTTCCTTTTTTTGGTACCAAGAATTAAACTTGGCCTCACATTGGCCAGGCAGGCGGTGTGCTGCTGAGCTGTATCACCTTGCCGTGATTTCCAAGACAGGTCATCAAATAGGCTCTGATCTCAGTTCTACCGATTGATTCCTCCTTTTATTGTGAGATTAGAGAGAATCTACAAGAAATGTTCCATCTGGTCCCACAGTACTAGAAGTTTAACAGGTAGCATCTAACTAAACAGTGTAGTCCTCAAAGTTCCCAGATTTTTTTTTAGGATTTAAAAATGAAATTGTCTGATGAAAAGTCATCAACTGCTAAAATCAACCCAAGCCACAAAGAACAGAAAAGCATTTTAGAAAAATGATTATTTTCTATTAAGTGGACTCAAATAAAATTGTTTTTGTGAGATTCGGAAAGTTTAGACATCAGTAATTTTTATGATTGAAGCAGGAAGATAGTCTCAAGTTTAGGCCATCCTGGGCCACACAGGAAATTCAAGGCTAGATTAGACTATATAGCAAGAGTCTGCCTTTAAAAAAGTCCATTTAAACCTAAAAGTATGATTTAAAAACATTGAGACCAAGACTGCTGTACATAAGATCCTGAATGTATTGTGAGCGCACGTTTGTGGTGTGTGTACCACGCATGTGTGCTAGGCAAGAGCTCTATTACCGTCACACCCCCACCCACAGCCAGTTTTTAACTCAATTTAATATATCAGTTATTATCTCAGCCTATCTCACAAGAATTTGTGTTGAATACAGCATTCTAGGAGGCATTAAAAATGAGGGTAATGTAACACAAAAGAAAGGCTTTCCAAAAGCACAAAGGAAAAGCTAGGGACTATCTTAACTTATACCAGAATAGCAGATATTATTTTAAAATGAGTAATAAGTCACTTTCTCTACATTTTTAGACTCAAAAATAGGTCTTATCCCTGTAATTCCAGCACTGAAGAGGTTAGGCAGGAAAGCCACCATGAGTTTGAGGCCAGTCTGGCCATATTGTGAGTTCAAGGCCTGTCCAGAATACATAATCATAGACCCTATGACAAAAAGAAAACAAACAAAACTGGATCTTCCCTACCTCTCACAGTGCACTAAATCAAAATCAAAATGGACAAAAGATCAAAAATAAATAGAAACACCTAATCTGCTGAAAAGACAGAAAAGCTTAAAACTCTGGAAGACATAGTTGTAGGCAAAACGTCTATGAACAAAACCCCAATCACATAGAAAATGTTACAAAGAACTGACAACAGTTGGGATCAATCAGATTATAAAGCTTCTGCACAGCAAAAGAAACCACCAACAGAGTGGGAAAAAATTTAAACATCTACTCCTCACAGGACTAAATACCTGGAATATATATATAGAGCTCAAAAAATTGGACTTCCCAAACTTAAATACTAAATCAAAACATGGGTATGTAAAATGAATACACACTTCTCATATGAACAAGTACAAGTGGCAAAAGAATAACATGAAAAAGTGTTCAACCTCACTGGTCATTTGAGAGATGCAAACTGAAACAATGCTGAGATTCTACCTCCAGAAAAAATGGCCACCAACAAGAAATCAGCTAATAACAAATGCTGATGAGGTATGGAGAAAAAGGAACCATTCTCCACTGCTGGTGGGAGTTTAGACTGGTACAACCACAGTAGACATCAGCATGGAGATTCCTCTAAACACTGAAACTAGAAGTTCCACTTGACTTTGTTGTTTTCCTCTTAGATACCTTCCCAAAAGAATTAAAGGCATCACAGCATGGAGATCCATGCACACCCATGTTTACAGCAGTACAATTTATAACTAAATCTCAGACTTGGCCCATATGCCTAACAAAAGATGAATGGATAAAGATGTGGTATTTATATACAGTGGACTACTCTGTCATAAAGGATAAAGTGGAGTCATTTGTAGGAAAATGGGTGAACCTTGAGACCATACTCTTCAGTGAAATAAATTGGATACATGTGTTTAAACATCACACTATTTCTCTTATGTGAGAAACCCAAGGATAAATAGGGAGCAAACTGGGGGCTACATAGTGGGAAGCAGGAAGGACATATTCAGATGGGAAGGGGAACAAAGAAGGAGGGGCAGGCAGGGGAAAAGACCAAAAGGAAAGCAATACAAGGAAAGCTTGTGTAAATGGGGAGGTGAAGACAGCTAAAGAGAGGGGAGGGGAATGGGAAAGAACTAAGTTACATTGTGTAAGGTACAAATTCCTTATGACAAATACGATCATTATGTATGACAAATATATACTAATAAAAAAACAAAGTTTTAAAAATACTTGGTCTTGGGGCCGGCGAGGTGGTTCAGTGGTCTACAGCGCCTGCTTGGGAGGGCTCAGGCAACTGCGGGGACTGCGGTTCGATCCCCGGCACCACATGCTGCGCCAGCGCCACCACCAGGGCAGGCTGAGCCAGCCACAAAATGAATAAATAAAGAAACAAACAAACACAACAAGCAAACAAATAAATAAGTAAATAAATAAATAAAAAATTTAAAAAAAAAAAATAAAAAAAAATAAAAAAAAATACTTGGTCTTATAGAAAATAGGGTGTTTGAGAAATTAGCACCTTAAGATGAAAATACAAGTCCTCATTCGTTTAATTAACATGCACTGCAAGCCAGATTGTACACCGGTAATGAGGTAAACATAGAAAAGAGTAATTCTTTAGAGTCCATCCACAGTGGTGGTGAAGCAGAAGAAAACAATGTTGTTTATATGCACTCCTCTTCTGCTCATACTTCAAATGGTAAACTGTTCCAACTTACTTAAATACAATACTAACAGATATTTCTTTCATGTATCTGATGACCAACACAGCACTGTTATTTACACCACTGAAGTCCCAGTACTAATCCTCCTAATAACCCAGGTAAGTGCCACTGCTGCACATGTTTGCTGAGATGAGGACAATGCCTTCAGAATGGAATTCATGCTGAAGTTTAACTGCTCCAGTGACTGTGCACAAGTGGCGTTTTCGGGACAGCTCCAACCACTGGATGATCAGAGCCCTTCTCTGGGAGTGTACTGTTAAAGGAGAGGAAGCAAACTATTTGCCTGCCATCCCAGTGTAGTCAGAGGCCCTGGCTGCCCTGGCTGCCCTGGCTGGATACCAGGGCCATGCAATTCTACCGTTTACAAACTAGCAGATACAGCAACAGAAAGGAACTGAAACAGGAGAGAAGTCAGGTAGTGGCAGAGCACATGTCAGGCTGCCTAGTTCCAACAGGTGTGGTTTGGGTCACTGTGTGACATACGTTATTCTGTGACGTCTCTGTCTCAGTGCTTTAACCCATTGTGTCACTGCTCAGCTGCAGCTTTATAGGCATGGCCTCAAATGTGGTTAATTTTTCAGTACCAATCTGGACTATCAATGCAGAGGACTAATTTACACTGAGTCACATTCTCAGGCTTCATAATAAAAAGTTAGATTTGCTCACCCATTGACAGGCATTCACTTAGGCTATCTGTGGAGTAACAAACCACATCATCTGCTACTTGAAAGGCCAGCAAGACAGCCCTGCAGACTAAAGCACCTGCTTAGGCAAGCTCATGCAAGCTCAGGGACCACAGTTTGATCCCCAGCATCACGTGCTATGTAAGCCCTACCTACGGGGCAAGCCCTGCCTACAGGGCGGGGTCCGGGTACGGTGGTGCACACCTGTAATCCCAGCAGTGGGGAGGCTGAAAACAGAAAGATCACCATGAGTCTGAACTGCATAGTGAGACCCTGCAACAACTAAATACCTTAAAAAAGAAAAGAAACAATCTCGAAGCAGATTACCCACAGAGAAGAACAAAAGCTATATACTGGCTGTGAACCTATGATAACCTTGAGACAGAAAGACACAAATGGACAGGCTCCAGCAACACAAGTATCAAAAAGAAATTTCAAGCACAGAACATACAGGAGAAAGCTCAATGGTGACTACCGTAGGATACAAATGCTTCACACCATATTTGATCACTGTGTGTCCTGCTTGGGTAGAGGAACTACAGTTTACGAGCCAAAGCAGCCCACTGCCCATCATGTAACAAAGTCTGGAACACAGTGGTGCTCATTTGTGTCATCTGGGGCTGCTTTGGGCTGCAACTAGAGCTAAGCAGGTCTGGCCAAGTCCTGCTGACCTGTGAAGCCCGCTGCACTAATGGTGTGGCCCGGCTGTGCTCTGAATACATTCCTCTCCCAGGGGTGTGTGCTGGAATCCTCACCACCAGGTAGTGGTCCTGGGGTGGGGCTGGGGGGTGATTGGGTCTCACAGAGCAGTCTCCGGCAATGGAACTGAGAGGAAGCCTGAGAATGCTCCACCTCTGCCCTCAGGGTAGAGAGATGGCAGCCATCGCCAGGAAGCACGCCCTTCTGCACTCCCAGTCTGTCCTGCCTCACCCCTAGACCTTCCAAAACCAAAACCCACAGGAAGACAAGTCACATCTACAAGCCAGTCAGCCTTGACATTTTCATCAGAACAGCTCAGATGGCCACAACTGGCCCCTTACAGAAAAGTGTGCTCACCTCCATGCCTCACTAACAAAAGCAACAAGAGGACAAATGGAAGAACTAGCCACAGTATCATCTTGAAGAATTTACCATCATTTTACATAAGCATAAATCAACTCAAATCTATTTGCCAGCTACACACTTGTACCTACCTAAAGGACTACTTAATTATTCCAACAAACCTAGGACATGGCCCACCAAGAGACTTCATTATTTTCACAAGCCTATAATCTCAGAACTCAGGGAAGCTCAGGCAGGAGGCCTGCCACACTCAAGCCCAGCCTGGGCAAATTATTAACCTGGCAAGATCCAGGTTACCAAAATAAAAGAAAACGTGAAGGGTGAGGGTCCTGAGTTCAATCCCCAGTACCACAAAGCAAAAAAACAATAAACAGGAGCCAGGAATATATAGCTCAGCAGCACAAGTACCTGCCTGGCAAGCACAAGGTCCTGAGTTCAATTCCCAGTACAAAAAAAAAAAAAAAAAAAAGAAGCAAGAAACAAAAAACCTTCATTACTTTCTATATCACAAGTTAAGAAATGCCAATTTTAAAATGACAGTTTCATCAAACTTACACTAAAAGATTCATTCTAGTATCAAAATTCCTTTTTTTTTTTTTTTTTAGATGTATTTATCACAGGGCTACAGGGTCTCACTACAAAGATTGGACTCGTAGAGATCCTCCTGTTTTCAGCCTCCCAAGTGCTGAGATTACAAGCAGACATCACCATGACCAGTTTCAATCTCCCTCTCAGCGTACCCCATGAGCAGGGCCAGCACAGCATTTGGTGCTGGGAATCGAACCCTGCTCCTTGTCCTCTGCCTAAGCAGGCACTTCAATCCACTGAGCTATCTAGCCAGCTCTCAAAATTCTTAAAATATGTTTTTAAGTAAGTATATCCTACAATTGACTGTATGGCACATGGAGATATAAACTCAGGTAATAGGGAAATGGGTCAGCTACTCTTACAAAACATGAGACATGGACATTGATGCCTTCACCTGGGACCTGCTGTTCCCCTCATGTGCAGACACCTCTTTCTCCCTTGCTAACAACCTATGGACATGCCCACTCAAAAATAGGTGGCAGTAATGGGGGACAGGGGTTCACAGCCCACCATGTTTCAAGCTGACTTTACCCTAGGAGAAAATCTGAGATGAGAGGTCAAATTCTCCAATGGCGGAGGGTACCCTGTCAGCCCCTGCTTGCCCAGGGACTCCCCAAAAAGCTGGCAGCAGTGTCCTATCTCTCCTGTGTTTCCTCAGCTACTCACCTTCTCAAGCTACAGCCCACTCTTCATCTTTGCTCCCATCTCAATAAAAGCTTTGTTTGTAAATCCATGCTGTTGCTTCATTTTTAATTTGCAGTATCAATGAAACAAGTTCCCACAAGCATCCTGCTAGAGCTAAAAGTGTGGGGACAACCTGGGCGACTCTCTTAAAGGCAGTTCATTGTCTTCATTTTGGCTGAACCTGGCCTTATTTCCCTGTATTGATATGCACAAATCCTGCTAGGGCTTTTCCTTATCCCTTCAATTGGCTGTAAGCAATATAGTATCTGTCCAGCACAGGTACTGAAGATGGTAAGTCTTTGAAGACACAAGCAGTGTTTCCCCACCTCTTATGCTTCCCTTGTGTGAGTTGGGACAAGGTAGGACGAAGAGCCAATGCTCCACACAGTTAGCTGGGGTGGGACCTCAAGATAGAGACTAAGACTTCCTAGAGCTTGATGGATTACATAATAGAGCTGAAGCATGGACCCCACAACATTAAATACTATCTCAATTGTGGCTGGCTTTACTCCCTCTTTGCAGCATCCCTTAGATGATCCACATTCTTGGCTTTCCCAAACTTTTGGGTGTCCACTGAATGGGCTTCTCACTCATAGCTTTACATACTTCCCTCACAGGGGCACACTGCCTGGCCTCCCAGGAACTGCTGAAATCTAGGTTGAAGCCTTCTTCACCTCAGAACTCCTGCATTCTTAACACACCTCAAATCAACACTACGTGGATGATGCTTAGGTTTGCTGCCAGTTGAAGCAGTAGCTAGGCTTTCTTCTCTCTTGGCTATAGGGTTGAGATTGTTGATTGCTGAGCATTCTGGCCCTGATTCCCAGGAATAAAATTTCTCTATGACAGACCCATTCTGGAACCTGGTGTGGCCACCATTGCCATTTTGGAATATGGGGCTCTGCAGCTTTCTCCTCAAGCCAAAGTCCCTCAATCTTAAGGTTCTGAGGCTGCAAGGGTAGAGACCTGCCACCTCCTATGAGGCTCTCAGGCCATCCTTTGCATTCTTATCTTCCTCAGCAATGCAGATCCTCTCAGCTCTATCTTTACATTCCACAGCTTTACTGGAGCTTCCTTTCTGGCTAACCTTACATTTCAAATCATTCTGCTGGGCTCTTTGCTCTTGAGTCTCAACATAAATCTCACTAAAAGTCACCAACAATAGCCATGCCCTTGCCTCAGTATTTGGCTGCTTTGAGATTTCTTTTGAAAGATTAATCAGTCTGCCATGCTTAATCTCAGTCTCAGGCAGTCTCTGGACACGTACAAAATGCAGACAAACTTTCTGCCAAGGCAAAACACAAATTATCGGGAGTTCAACAACCAAAGCAGTCCTTCCCAGCAGGAACCTCCCCAGCCTGCTCTTATAGGAAGGATTTCTATCAGTATTCTGGTCTTTTAAGCTCTGATCAGAACAGTTTTCCCATACAGAACAGCTGAATTTGTTCCAGCACTTCTCTTGTAGGCAACATCTCTGTAATCTTTCCTATCACTTCCCATAAGCCATCCCCAAAACCTTGCAATCCACATGGTCACACAGTCAAGCAATGATCCCACTCCTCAGATGACAAATTCTGTCTCAGTTACCCTTCTCTCACTGCTGGGACAAATACCTGACACCCAAAATGAAGGAAGGAAAGGCTTATTTAGCTCATAGTCTATACTCAGTGGGCTCCAAGGCAGGGTGGCACATGGCACAGAGCAACTGTTCATGGTGGTAGCAAAAAGCAAAAGAGTGAAGGGAGTGGCAGCAACTCAGGCAGCTAGCTAGCCTCTCTCCCCTCCTTACACTGTAATGCTAATTACCTGGTACAGCACCCACATCCACAATAATCAATCACAAACTCCAGAATTGGTCCCATGACTGCCATGAGGCCTTAAGGGGACAATTAGACACAAACCACAATAGCAGATTACTCTTTCTACATATTCTTCTCTCTATAAAATGTAGAGTGATTTCAGATCTCCTATCTAGCCTAGCTGACAGCATTCATGTACTTCCTGCCACTACACAGTCACTGGTCCCCAAATCCCTCCCTCCTTCATGAGCTAATAAACATGGACTCAACCTGGTTGGAGATATTTGTTACAATTAGTCATCACAGTGGCTGGACGTAGAGTCCGTTGCTCCCCGTAACTACAAACATGCCTTACTGTCTTTATTCTTGCTATGGGTTGCACTGGAAGTGGTAGATTAGAATAAGCTCACTAGAATTCTAGTAACTTCAATGGGATTACAAATGTAAGTTTCTTAGGCTAGGATGAGGACTGGGAAAGGTTCTCTATATTAGAGTTGTGATGCATCCATTAGGTAAGATTCCTCACTCTATCCCTGGATAGGAAAAGGAGTACTTACCACAGCACTCTACTAAGGTCAGTCAGAAAAAGAGTATAGGAAAGGCCATGCCGGGCACCAGGCATGCAGAATGCTGTGAGCTCCACTCTGCCATGGAGGCAATAGCATGGGCATTTACATTACAGATGAACTGTCTCAATGGAAAACAAAGACGCTGCCATTTCTTTCCAACAACTTTTCAGAAGCACATCTGTTTTTGCTACCTTAGGAATATATTTGTGATGCTGAGATATTTACACAGAATGAAACTGAAAAAAAACTAATATAACATACAATATATTTTTTTGCTTTGGTATTGGCAAAACATGCCTCCAAAGCAATGGAAATCTTAGAGAATATGTAATTGAAGCATAAAAATATACATTTTCCACAGCATATCACGTATGAGGAGGGCTTCTTTTATCAGGGCAAGACGCAAAGAGAAAAGGGGTGAGAAAAAAGAAAAAAGGAAAAAACAGCAGCTCTCAGATGTAGATTCAATGTTATATCTGACAGCAAACAATGTAATATGCAACTGAGAATTCTACACTAATAATTATGAAGCTTTAATATATGACAGTAGATATATGCCACTGTATTTTAATATTCTCCTACTCATTAGACTACAAAAATATTTCAAAACAATCCTTTATCTTACAAGTTACATTAAGCAACCTCCTTGTAAGCAACAGGGTGATAAATGAGAAAAGCAGGATAGAATATATGAACCTAAATGGCAGTCTTCAGACACTTAAAAAAATACATTATACATGTATATTTATGTGATCTGTCTAGAGCCACAAAAGAATACGAGGATATAAGCATTAAACATGATCCCTTTGTTTCAACACAGGCTTTAGTACTCACTGACACTCATGCAAACAAATTAAAAGCAAAAGGAGGTGGGAGAAAAAGAATACTAAGTGTGTGGTAGCTGCAAAAAGTGGCCTAGGCCCTTTAAATAAATTAATTCATCTAATCTTTAAAGCAATTTCACTAAAAAAGCTAAAATTTCATTCACCCAACTAGTTTACTGATTTGTTAAACAAATGACCAGCTGAGTGGAGATTTAAATCTCTTTCTCATGCACACACTACTGTCAAAGTTTTTTAAATGAGAAAAATAATGTATACATGTTTTATTTACCTGTGACTGCATGAAGCTTTGGAGGACATCCAGACACAACCAGAAGGGTTATTGTGGCCTCTGTTAACTAGAAGGGAAAGGTACTTGGGCTGCAAAGAGAAGACTAGGAAGGGAGAGAAGCAGGAAAACCATCAAGAGATGTTAAAGTAGTTCAAGTGAAAGGTAGATGCAGCACCTTGATCTAAAGATTGAAGAGAAAGGTAAATAAAACCAAGCTTTCTCTACTGTACTTTGTCATTTTTTTAAAATAGCATACAAGAACGTGGTCTGTGCATGCAAATTCTAACAATCAGAGTTCCTGGGCTGTTCTCTAATGAAAAAGGCTCTCTGCACAATAGAATCCACCCACTGTCTGCATCTCCCCATGCCTCTGAGTTGCAGCGCTGCATGACTGCCTCCACTGGATGGCACAGAAATACGAATCACTGTGCTTACAATATACCACATCCTTTCTCATCCCCTCCACTCTCCAAGAATATTCCGTTCACTCATCTGTCCACTGTCCTAGCTGTCCTCCTCCCTCTCACTCCGTGCGTAGACCCCGCTGGATCTATTTCAAACCCATCCTTTCTCTTCAATCTCTTGAGATCAAGGCGCTGCATCTACCTTTCACTTGGACTACTTCAATATCTCTTGATGGTTTTCTCACTTCTCTCCCTTCCTAGTCTTCTCTTTGCAGTCCAAGTACCTTTCCCTTCTAGTTAACAGAGGCCACAGTATGTCTTCTGGTTGTGTCTGGATGTCCTCCAAAGTTTCATGCAGTCTCAGGTGGGGCTTTTCTTCCAGAGGTGGCTGGATCCACAGTGTGTGACACTGGGATCGATTCATGGTGCAATGCTAGGATCAAGAGAACTGGGGTTAAGGGTGTGAATGCTACCACCCTCAGTAGTCCGAATTAGATAAAACAGGGAGAAAGAGGCCATTAAGGTTTCTTGTTGTTTTGTTACCTCTGCCTGCCATGAACTGCTTCTCCTGTGACACCCCTCCGCCACGTGCCACTCTGCCTCAGTGCCGGCCAACTATGGACAGAAACCTCTATGAACTGTAAGTGAAATAAAGCCTTTCTCTCTTAAACTGTGGGTGTTGGTATTTCTGTCTCAGCAACCAGAAAAGTAAGACAGTATGTCACTACAAAACCTTTCAGTACTTTTCAACTTATTAAATTTCACACTCCTAAACATGACCCTTAAAATCTAAACAGTTCGACCCCTTTCTACCTCTGAAGGTTCATTCCACTTTCCCTCTGGACATCTCCAGGCATCCTTTCAACTCCCTGTGCACCAACTGTTCACACTGCAGGGCTTTCCATCTTCCCGTAGGTTCCTGGCACAGATGGTTCCCGCAGTTCTCGGCTCTCAGTGTCTCTCTGACAAGCCTTACCTGATCTGCAGAAGCACCTCACCCACCTCTCATCTTCTATTCACAGGCAGTGCTTACCAGTATTGGTACATACCTATTAGTATCCAACTGCCCAGTCACAACTGCACACAGACAGAGTATGTCTCCCCTGAGACTGACACACTTAACACCGAGTAAAATGCCTCGCACATATTAAGGATGCAAATGTTTCCTGAATGAACAAGTCAGGTATGTTAGGTTACAAGGACTTTAATTTTCTGTACTTTCAATTATACTTAAACTAGAAGTTTAAAAAGATTATGACTAAAACAAAAAAGATTAAGAGTTTCTCTTTTAACACGCACAAATACAAGTAACAGAAAAATAGGTTTTGTGCTGTAAAGACATGTTTTGTGTCACTATTTGTAATACAGAATTCAAAGGGTGACTTTCTTACTTCTAGAATCTAAGGGAAACAGCTCCAATAAGATTATGAATATCTGGATAACAACCCATTCAATTAAATAACTACATGTATATGGTATTTGGCTTACTTTGTAGGAACAAAAATATTTAATATAAGGATAATGTATTTTAAAATTTTTTAGGTATTTCCACTTCGACAAATGTATTTAATAAAGAGGAAAAGTAATTAATTTTAGTCAGACCCAAAGAGAGAAATACAAATTACTGTTCCCCCTGTGTTTTTTATAGAATACAACCATTGTTTCTTTGATACTCCTCCTTTCAAAGGTAGAATCTAGCTGTGCACCTTAACTACAGGCAATACGACCGAAGGGACTGCGTGACCAGGCCATGAAAGGCATTATGACCTGTTTGCTTTTTCCTGGAGCATCCACTCTGCAGGAAGCCAATTTCCATGCCCAGAGCACACTCAAGAGTGTACAGAAAGCCCATGTGAGTCTGCTCTGGCCAAGCTCTTACAGCACATGCCAACTTCCAGACTCTGGTCTCCAGAGCTGGGAACCTTCAGAACCATTCAGCTGTACCATTCCTGAGGGCCTGACTCACCCAGAGAATAAGCGCTTGTATTCTTACACTGTTACTGAGGCTTAAGGTGCTTAGAAGAAATATGACACCAAGTCCTGCAGAGGTATCATAAGAAAGCTGTCTGTCAGGACAGTATAGTACCCTAAAAGGTCAGTGCAACACCACCCGCATGCCTACAACACAGAACCACATTTCACATGAACAGGGAAGGGCAGGGCAGAAGAAGTGTTCTAGGAGGACAGTGGGTGGGCCATGCATGTCCCCATGCTAGCAAGGTGACAGACGGACACACTGCAAATGTGTGCACCACCTCGGCCAGGACAGGTGCTCCAGCTATATTCAAAGTTTCATCCAGAGCAACAGGGAGAATCTCGAAAAGAGTAGGAAAATTGAATGTGCATTTCATGCAGAGGACTCTTGCTTGCAGTATGGAATACGCAAGAAGCCTCTTCTAGTGCAAGCAAAGAAGAAATACAACACCCACTTACACAGGATAGAGGTCTACAGTGGGGCAGCAACAAGAAGGAAAACTCACAGCAAGCGGAATGAACAGCTAGGTAGAGAGCAGAATGACAGGACCAAATGGAAATTGAGCATCTTCAGTAGCTCAAGGCAAATCATAGGAAAACTAAATGAAAAACCTTCACTGGCATACATGGCATTCGCTTTCTACACAACACATTTTAAAAATGAAAATAAACTTTCAACCACAACTGTCAAAAACTGAAGTCTATAATTCAGCATAATAAAGGTGCAATGACTTCATTCTCCCTGAGACCTAACTGAAAGCCCTCAAAGCATAATAAGCCCATGTCTGTATATTCTACAGTTGTATATTACTGCTACTAGCTAGCCCTTTTCTTATTCCTTTAAAGACAAAAGGACCAGAAGGACAGTGTATTCTCTCTTTTTGAATGTCTGAGTCAAATACAGCTCACCACTCTTACTTAGCTCTAGAGTTCTTACTGCTTTTCTGAAACTAGAAGGCAACTCTTCAGAAGTTTGGTGCCGCTAGATGGGGAGATCACAACTTAAACATCTTTCTATTACTAGCACTGAGTCACTGCATTTACGCCTTAGCAAAATGTTTTCATTCACTCTCAAGTACACGGCATAGGCAGTGTGCTGCTAGACATACATGCATATACTCCTACTAAAATATTCACCAACAATTTATTTTAAAATAATGCAAGTGTAGAGTAAATGCATCAAGATATAGATGAAACAAGTTTGGATAATGTTTATTTTTATAAGAATTGATATTCATGAGTAAAAAAATAAGAAAGGGAGTTGTAAGGAAGCATCTATTTTGTGTATTGACTCATGTACTGGATGGAATAAGCTAATCTGAAATGAACTTTTAAAAGGTGAAATTGGGACCAGATGGCTCAGCAATCTAAGTGCCTGCCTGGCAAGGACCTGGATTCAGTCCTCCAGTACTGCATGTCATGCTGGCCCCATACCCAAGCCAGCCACTGAATCCAGGTGTGGCAGTGCATGCCTGTAATCCTAGTGCTGGAGAGGCTGAGACAGGAGCGTCACTACAAGTCCAAGCTATACATCACATTTTCAAAAAAAATCTTTTAAGATATACAAATTCTTACCAAAAAAATATACATATATGTGTGTGTGTGTGTGTGTGTGTGTGTGTGTGTGTGTGTATATATATATATATATACACACACACACACACACACACACATTCTACTTTCTTAGAGATGTTTATATTTATAATTTTATTTTCTGTGCAGTATATTTCTACTTAAATTCCCAATACTGTGTTTGACTATGGTGAGAATATTGGGAAAAATAGTTTTCATAAAGTCAATAGGATAACCAGAAATCAGCTAGACTGAACATTCACTTTTCATGTATAATGCCTATAATTCAATTTTCTCAGAAGGTTGACTCAGGAAGATTCCAAGTTTCAGGCCAACATGGGCAACATAAGGAGACTATTTTTCAAAATTAAAAAAGAAAAAATATTGGGGGCCAGGGAGATAGCTCAGCAGATCAAATTTACATGAAATATCTATCATAGACAAATTTCTAGAGATAAAATATAGAAGAGGGGTTACCAGGATCCAGAAAAAATGGGAATGCAGAAGGATTGGTTAATGGTTAGTTTCTGTTTGGAATGAAACAGTTCTGTAAACAAAGGTAACAGTTCTAGAACAATTTCAGTGGTACAAATACACCTATACTATTACAAGCGTTTAAGTATACTTAAACAGGGTTAAAATAACAATTTTAAGGGTATGTACATTTTAACCACAAATTTAAAATGTAGAAAATTTAATATTTAATGTCATTCCCAAACCACAGAATTTAATTAGATCTATAGCCTATCACAACAAAATTTTCAAACCTGATAAGAGTATAACTGTCAATGTCTATGTCTGACATTAAAATAAAGCTTCTCATTCCCCAACCATATTAAAAGAGAAGCCTAGAAATGGACCCAGAGAGTTGCCGTTTTGATAGCATGAACCTGACATTCAAGCCAAGAGAAACAAACTCATAATCACCCCACAGAAATAAAAGCAATCTGTTGCAGGCTTGAGGTCCTCAGTTAGCTATTTTTATTTTATTTCTGTTTCCACATGTAGAATTTTCTTTATATCAGTTTAAAAATAAGACTCCAAAAAGAAAAATATGTTCACTCAGACTTTTTAACAAACTGTATAACAAAAGAAAAAACGTGGTACCATCACCAACCTACAGACTCTCTAGGTAGCAGAAGAAAGTGTATAAACCCTAGTTAACAAGAATTTGGGAGAAAAGGTCTAATGATATAAAGAACAACCCCGCAGTGTGTACCACGCTTTTGGCAAGTAGTGCACAACCAGTTACTTACCATGCTGTTTTCTAATCAGGAATGCCATTCCCACAAATAAAGAACCCCTGTTTCATAAAAAGCTAATCCTGAAATTACAGCTCACATTCCTAATCCAGAAAAGTAGAGCCCTTCCAGTACACAGGGCTAAATGTTAATTATAAAAAGTTCATGCTTTATCATTAGTTTGGTGAACTATCAGAAAAACAAGTATGTTTTTTGTGTGTGTGTGTGAGTGTGTGTGGACAGCCTATAATTTCAGGAAAGGAATGAACAACATCATAAGCTAAAAACAGAAACACCTAAAAACAGGTCCAGAAATGCAAAACACAAGCAAAAAGGTGATGTTGAGCCCATGCAGTCAGTGTCACGAGATGGACATGGGGCGCACACAGCAACACGCCTTGCAGCCCGCCAGAAGGCACCGTCCCGCCACCATCACCACCACTGCTGTTCTGTGATGGAAAGAAGCCAGTGTGGACTTAGGAAAGCCATCTACAAACACAGAAAAACTCACTTTTGCTTTTGTTATAGTACTTTCAGAAAAGCACTGAGACTCCAAGCATGTGACTACCAGCAATCCGACCAGCCTCTACTCCAGCTACAGGGAGAAGCTATTCTACAACTCTAATGCAATACTGTCAGCCCATCAAGAATGTTATTCCAGGGCTGAGGAAATAGCTCAGCAGTATCTGCACCTGCCTGACAAGTGCAAGGACCTGGATTCAATCCCCCTACCACATGTCACACCACCCCACCTCAGGAACAGACACCAAAACCAGACAGGGTGGTGCACGCCTGTAGTCCCAGAGCTGGGCAAGCTGAAACAGGAGGATCACTACAAGTTCAAGCTGGGTAAAGAGACCTTGCACCAAATAAGCAAATAAATAAAAGATTAAAAAAAAAAAAAGAATGCTATCTCAAATAACAAGTGCTTAAAAATAAAGCAAAATGATGAGATTCCAGAGCAATCGTCAGCTCTAATCATTCCTCCAAACTAATTAGGGGCTCTTGATACACTGAAAATTAATATACTGAGGACATAAAATAATTTCTATGTAAACTATCAAAACAAGCAACATGATTTCAGATAGAAATAACTACACTACAAAGAAAATTTTATTAAGCAAATGTTACTGTTTTTTCTGTTACTCTGGCTAGAAAAAGTGAGTAAACTACCTTATGATTAACTGACATAGTATGTTTGCTGGTTCTACTCTAGTAACACTGAATCATGGAATTAAAAACAAACAAGGGAGCTAGCATCTATCTTGAAGTAAGAGATACAACTTTCAACACACCAATTAGCTAAGCTTCTTCAATTATGATGCTGATTACAGCAATGCCATTAGTCTTTCTGGCTGTGACCATGCTCATTTCTTTTCCGGGAACTTGAGATCTGTGGAGAAGTGGAATGACAAGAGCTCAGAGGAGGGCAGGTGTGATCCCAGGACCACTCAAAAAGGCAGATTCTGAGAAACCAGCCAGCCAAGCCCTGCTAAGCCAGTCCAAACTTCCCTTTGCAAAGAGAATTCATGGTGACTGACTAGAAACTCACAAGGGAGGCATTTGGTACCATGGTTTCAAAAAATTCCATAATGACTGAAGCTTGGGATAGGCACTGACGTATTAACTATATGAATATTCAAAATTTTCTACAATAAAATAATTAACAGCAAAATTATTCTCTATAGTATATAAATGAAATGGTAGATTTTTCTGCTTCAGGCTTTGAATGTAAAAGTATATTTGATCTCTGGCATGCCCTGCCGGCCCCACCCTCAGCGCATGCTAGGTGACTGAGACTGGGTGTGGTGGTGTGCACCTATAATCCCAGTGTTTAGGAGGCTGAAAACAGGACCATTAGGAGTCCAATCTGTGTAATGAAACCCTATAGAACCTGTACTAAGTAAGAAAGTAAATACATAAATAAAGCAAGCAAATATAAAAGTAGAAAGGTAGATACAGCACAGAAAATTACCCTTAGTACAGAAGACCACTTCATTCCTTTCCCATCAAAACACAGTAAATTTATTTCACATTTCTTCTACTCCTCAAATGTCAGAATAATAACAGAAATCATTAATAGATGCTATGACATAAAGATAAAATTTAAAAAAGCTTTGAGTAGTAAAAACCACCCAAGCAAGATTAAAAGACAAATGAGAAAATAATTGCAGTATGTATTACAGTTAAAGAACTAATACTAACATATGTAGAGCTTCATATTTAAAATCCAAAATGCCTGAGAAAACGGAAGAGATGAAAAGGCATCTCTCCATTTATGTGTAAACATATGCATATGTAAAGATGCAAAAAGACACTGAACTTCAGCATCAGAAAACACACATTAAAACATAAGTAAGGTACTGTTTCTCTGTCCTTCAGATTGGTGAAAACTCAGAAGCCTGGCAATACCCTCTCATGGAGAAGCTGTGGGCAACAGGCACTCACTCTCCACTGCTGACGGAAGTGCAGCACCAGCAGGGAGCTTGCCCACCTAGCTGGGTCAACAGCCCCACTCCAGATCCCCAGAGGCACCCAGATGCACGGAGGACCAGGTTATGCACTGCAACACTGCAGAGCTATGAGCCACAAGATGCTACCTGAACAGTAAAGATGGAAGACTGGGCAAACAAACCAGTCTACACAGAGGAAAGGAAGTGACAGCCACCTGTGAACTGACACATGATGATTTCCAAGCACTTTTTAGGAGCCACAGCTAAGTGCCAAAGGTTTTAAGCAGATAGTTTGCTATCTCTTGTGCCAGAACATATAGAAACACTGAATAAATAAACCAGAGAACAGTAAAGTCAAGGTTATCTGCCAAGGTATAGAGCTTTTGGGTTTTAGTTTTAAATAATATAAAGGAAACGGATTCTGAAACCATCTTAGAGCACACTCATTTAGAGCAGAAAAGTAAAAATGCTACTGGGAGCCATGTAGTCATTATAGCAAAAGGGAGTTGGAGGTATCAATGTAAATTCCTATTTCTAAAAAGCTCAAGTCACATCCCTAACATACCCAAGTAGCCTAGGTTTACATGAGCAAATCACACAGTGATATGTGCATATGCATAAAAATTCACACAGCTTCCAGCTTCACTCTCTGAAGGAGCCAAGAAGTAAACACACTCAGCAGCAACGAACTCGCTATGCATATATGCTGCTTTCTAATTTCTAGGAGAATGACTTAGTGCAGCACTGGGCAGTGAAGGCACAAGATGATCCTTATTATAAAGGACCAAAATGAGGAAATGCTCAAAAGAACAGTGGGGGCATGTAGAAGAATACAGAAGCCAGCACAACACAGGCCCAGCGGTGAGGTCTGGAACAGTCTGTGGAGTAGCTTCTGACCACCCATCTGCTGCCTGATTTGCCTGACACTAACAAACAGTTTGGGCACAGGGAGACACTTTAAGGCAATTAAAATCCACCACTCCTCATCAAATTTCATTCCCTGCATGTAGTATCTAATGATGATACTTGTCTGACTCAGTCTTTATTATTATGGTTGTAAAAGAGTAATTTATGCTTTCCTTCTCTACCCTTCTCTGTATTTCCAGTTATCAGTCAGCACTCTACTGTAGTAACAGCCCTTTTACTTATGTGTTCAAATTTTATTATTGAGATGCATTCACGGCTTTCTATCACCCCATGTTTAGCAAATACTTGCTCTCTGTCAATATTTTGGTGATGAAAATTGCTACACCTGACCAGATAATAACTCCGGAAAATGGTGGATAAGGTAATATAACAATATTAAATCTACTGAAGCACTGCCTGCTGAGACTATCCACATTCGGGGAAACCTGCACTGAAGTATTTAGGACTAAAGGGCTGCTAGGTTGGATTCAGTGTAACTCTTGAAATTGCCCAATTAAAAAACAGATATACACCTGCATGTGTGTTTATAAACATACACAGAAACTTTGTTTATGCCAATGGATAATAATGTACTTAAGACAAAAGAGAAGATGGCTTAGCAGCATAGCACCTGCCTGCAAGCACAAGGTCCTCAGTTCGATTCCTAGTACAAAAAATATAAAAGGCAGACACTAGGCAAATTTAGGCAATTTTGGGTAAATAGTACACGGAAGTTCTATATATTATTTTTGCAACTTTCTTGTAAGACTGAAATTATTTCTAAAAACAAATCACGGACAGACGAGACAGCTCAGCAGACTAAGCACCTGCTTATTAGGCAAGCACAGGGACCAGGGTTTAATCCCTAGTACCACAGGCCGCACCGGCCCTGCCCCTGAGTACGCTGAGCCAGTCACCAAGTCAGGGCGTGGTGGCACACAACTGTAATCCCGGCACTGAAGAGGCTGAAAACAGGAGGATCACTACAAGTCCAAGCTGCATAGTGAGACCCTGTTACCAAACACATAAAAATATTTTTTTTAAATCATTATGTTAAAAAACTAAGACATCATTTTCCTCCCCCAAATCTGTTCCTTTTCCTGTACTTCTTATGCAGCTGGAAAGATACAGCGCCTCCTGATCATCCAAGCCAAAAGCTGGCAGTTACCTAGCATTCCCAAGGGTGTCACTTCACCTCCTCTATTCCTCAAGCTCCACATCCAAAAGGACAGCGTCCTAAAGGAATCGCGTTTACATGTTCTTTTTTTCTCTCACCACACCACACTGATTCAGGACCTCCTCACTTAGCATCTCTCTTCTGATTTACTGGTACAATCTAGTGCGCATGCTTCTTCCAGTCTCGGTCCCACATCATTCTGTACCCTGCTAGAGTCCCTCCCCAAATAAAATTCCAACCAACTTGTTCTCTGGAGATGCTCAGTGGTCCTAAACATGAAG
>PVKN010006595.1:0-28180 GCA_004027915.1 Capromys pilorides
TTGTTTGTTTTTAATTTTATTTATTTATTTATTTGTTTGCTTGTTGTGTTTGTTTGTTTCTTTATTTATTCATTTTGTGGCTGGCTCAGCCTGCCCTGGTGGTGGCGCTGGCGCAGCATGTGGTGCCGGGGATCGAACTGCAGTCCCCGCAGTTGCCTGAGCCCTCCTAAGCAGGCGCTTTAGACTACTGAACCATCTCACCAGCCCCTGTCTACATCTTCTTGTTAAAGCTGCAACCAAGAAAAGCCTCCACTCTGTCCCCTAAAGCCAAGCCCTCAGCCACTGCTGGTTTGTCTGACAGGCCTGCTTTTCCTACACTGGCTATGCTCCTGTCCGTGGAAGTCTCTCTGTGATAATGAACGGCAGCTGCTCAAGTCCCCTGGGTCTACTGCTGGCCTCAGCTCACTGCAGCAAGTCAGGTTCTCAGGGGACCCTTTGAGTAACCTGCCATGCAGAGGGGGTCCTGGCAGGCAGAGCAGCGCCCTGCAATTCATCGGCTTCCCAGAGGACAAGACCACAGCTTGCTTCCCTTCAAACGCTCCTGCACATTGGCAAAAACCCTGCGGCTCACTGGAACAACCCCACCACCTCTCCACCTGTCTCGGCAGGCTGGAGCTGTGTCCTGGCAAATGACACGTTAGGACCAGTTCCTTACTGACTGGTTAAAACAGACCCTCTTGTTCTTACATAAGCTCCTATTTTTTAACCAGAACAAGCCAGATTCTGTAAGGCGGGTCCTCCACTTGCTTCTCCATGGTCAACAGCACCCACCCTCATGTCTTTAAACTACTCGTCAGGCAGAGCGGGCATTTCCACACACTGAAATCACTACTACCTAAAAACCAAGAACACCCTGCCTTCTATACTGGTCTACCTCTTGGATTGCACCCATCCCTGCTGCTTTTGTTTACATTAAAGCTGACTTTTCCCGGATATAGCACCATACGCTTCTATTGAGGAGGCTGGGGCAGAAAGATCCCAAGCTGGAGATCGTCCTCTGCAACTTAGTAAGCCCTGGGTCAATAAAAATATAACGCCAGGCATGGCGGTGCATGCCTGTAATCTCAATACTCAGATGGCTGAGGCAGGAGAATCATTGGGAGTTCAAGACCAGCCAGGGCTACATAGAGATCCCTGCCTCAGACAAAAAAAAAAAAAAAACAAAAGGTGTACCTCAATGGTCCAGTGATTTCCTAACATATGTGAAGCTCTAGGTTCCATCCCCAGCACAGGGGTTTAAAAAAAAAATTTTAAAAAAGGCTGGCCCCTTTTAACAGATGTTTGCCTTCTACGTCAGGCTGCAGGAACCCGGCTGAAACTGTGCACCACCGGAAAAGCCCTCCTCACCTTTTGCCTTGGCGCCGGTGTCCACAAAGAAGAGTTTGTCATCTGGGGCCTCTGACAGCAAGCCACTGGGAAACGAAAATGCAGACCATTGGCCAAGGATGTTGGGAAAAGAGGTTTAGCCTCTTACGGTCCAGCCTTCCCCTCAGGCTCAAAGCTCGGCTTCTACCATGGGACCCTCCTAGTACCCCTCAGTTCGCAAACTTTTTCCTCCCTGGTCCTGGGGATAAAACCCAGGCGTGCTCCACTACTCAGCAACAACCCCAGCCCTGCTATTTTATTCTGAGGCAGAGTCTTGCTAAGTTGCCCAGGCAGGACTCGAATTTGCCATCCTGCTGCTTCATCCTTCCTAAGTACTAGAACTACAAATGGGAACCACCACGTAAGTCAAAAGTCAATATTTAAGGTGCACCAAGCCCGAAATGCAGTGATGCAGTGACACTAAGGACCCATCCGCCATTCACTGAGGCTTCAAGTTGGGTCGGGCGTCTCGAATACCTATATGCTAAACCCGACACCTCTATCAAGTCTCCCACCCCAACACCCCAGCTCCCCGCTCGGAGTTCCCGTAGTATACACCACGGGTGACCCCCACCGGAAGTCCCCCCAGACCGCGACCCGTTCCCGGAAGTCCCGCCCCACAAACCCGATCGCGCGCTCCTGGAGCCTCACGTCTTCCAGGAACTGGTCAACCTCCAGCCCCAGCGGCTCCTCGGCTAGCCGCCGCCAGCCTCGTTTCTTATTTCTAGGGCCGCGCCGCCGCCGCCTTAGGGCTGGATCCACGGAAGTGGACCGCAGCCCCAGGAAGCCAGAATCGGCATTCTTTTTTATGGACTGCCTAGCACCAGCACCAGTGCTGTCCGGCGCCATCTTATTAAAGGAAGAACTTCTGTCGCCGGCTCGGAGCGTGCGTGCGCCGTTTGTCCCGCCTCTCGTGACGTACTTCCGGTGGCAGCCATCTTGGTAAAGGGTAAATGGTTCCTCCCTCTTCTGGGCTGTACAAATGTGATCTGCAGACTTCTGGTGGCTGGAAGGTTATGAATTCTTGGATCTCACCCTAAGTGAAAAACACCTTTCCCGGCTACCACAAGTTTTTGCTTAAGGCTTTTTTTTTATGGTGCTGGGCGCCTCACATGTGCTGGGCAAGTATTCTACCACCTAGCAACGTACCAGCCTTGTTTTGGGACAGTCAGTGTGCAGTTCAGGCTGGCCTCCAATTCGCGGCGATCCTCTTTCCTCAGCCTCGCGAGTGCAGGGATTACAGGTGTGTGCCACCACGCCCAGCCTGATTATTTCTTAGTTTCTTCTTTTTTTAAAGGCGTGCCAGGGAGATGGCTCAGTGGAATAAGTGCTTGCCTGGCAAGTGCAACGTTCTAAATTCAATCCCTGGTACCGCCAAAAAAAAAAAGTCAGGCTGGGGAAATAGCACCTGCCTGACAAGCATTAGGACCCAGGTTCAATATCCAGTACTACATGCCGCGCAGACCCTGGAATCCCGGACGCTCTGTGCCGGCCACCGAAACCAGGCGTGCGGCGCACAACTGTAATACCAGCGCTGGGACCACTATGAGTCTAAAATTGCATAGTGAGACCCTGGATCCCATAAATTAAAACGAAAAACAAAGCAAATCAGAACTATCAGTATCAAATCCAGCACAAGACACATCCTTAACTCAGAACGCTGGCCTCAGTTTTCCAGTCCTAGACTCCAAATCAACGTTAGACAGTCTATGTGTGTGTGGTACCAGGATTGAACTCAGGACCTTGCACTTGCCAAGAAGGCACTTATTCTACTGAGCTATCTCCCGGCCCAAAGTCTGTGCACTTACTGACTCAATAGAGGCAGATACTCAAACATACACTTCAGTTTGTTTTTCTTTTTTTGGTGGTACCAGGGATTGAACTCAGGACCTTGTGCTTGCCAGGCAAATACTTATTCCACAGAGCTATCTCCCCAATCCCTCAACGTTAGAAATGTTGAGTTTGGACAGCACATTCAAAGAAGGATAGAGACACAGACTATTAGGATACCTGTAAGACATAGAATCATTCTACTTGGACAAGCTACTTTGCTGTGCTTCAGTTTCTTAATTTTTCTATTTTTTGGACTTTTTGAGACAGGGTCTCACTATGCAGTTCAGGCTGGCCTTGAGCTCGCTTTTGTAGCCCAGGCTGGTCTTGAACTCGCATTGATCCTCCTGCCTCAGCCTCCTGAGTGCTGGGATTACAGGCATGCGCCACCTTGCCCGGCTTGTGCTTCAGTTTTTTCACCTGTAAAGTAAGAATAGGCCAGGGAGATAGCTCTGCGGTCTAAAGCGCCAGCTTAGACAAGCTTAGGCAACCACAGGGACCGCAGTTTGATCCCCAGCACCACATGCTGCAACAGCCCCACCAGAGGCTGGCCAACCATAACGTAAGTAAATAAAGTTTTTTGTTTTTTGTTTTTTAAAGTAGGAACAATAATGCCAGATTCTTTTGTCTTTTTTAGTATTGGGGATTGAGTCCAGGGTTTTCACACTGAGCTACCTACATCCCAACCCCTTTTTAAGTCTTTTTTGATATTAAGATACACCCAAGCATAGTGGCCCTCACCTATAATCCTGGCATTCAGAAGGCTGAGACAGGAGGACCGCAGTGAGTTTGAGGCCAGCCAGGGATCCATGGTGGTTCAAGTCCAGCTTGAACTACAGAGACCCTGCTCATAAAATAAAATATTGAGACACAGTCTGGCAAATTCAGAAAGTTGCCCAAACTTGCTGTCTTCCTTCCTCAGCCTGGTAGGGTGCTGGGTCACAGGCACGCACCACCACGCCCTGCTAAGGGCTGATGATTCTGAGGGTTTAAACGAGGTAACATATGTGAAGCACTAAAGACAGAGTAGCTGAGCGTTAGCTATTGTTGCAGACTCGCCTGAGACTTCATCTCTGAATCAACTAACGCTGGCTATTTACAAATAAGGAAGGAAGCGCAGGGGCCCTTGGGGTGGGGGGGGCCTGGCAGTGTTCCAAAGGGATGCACCGTCCCCTAAAAGCTCCTCTTGATCGTAAGGGAAAAGGCACAGGGAGGGCAGGCGCCACATCCGGAGACACAGCACGGAATCCACCCAGCTCCTCCTGCAAAGCATCGGGGAAGGTGACAGGTCCCGGGTTGTGCGGGACCTGAGTGAGCCCCGTGCCCTCCCGCAGGACTTTCGGTGGCCCCCGCTTGGCTCCGGAGAATCCGCCAGGGGGCGCCTGAGGCCATGGCAGCAAGCGCGCGTGGGCGGGAGGCGCGGGGCCAGCGTGGTCCCGGGTGGGCGCGGCCTGAGGTGCATCTGCTAAGGGCAGGGGGTGCGCACTCGTGTGGTGGCGGTCACCAGCGCCATCTGCACCCCCCAGCAGCCTCATCCCCCGTGTGGCACGTCCACAGGCGCACGTGGGCAGAACGACGCGTGGGCTCTGGCCACGCCCCACGGCTCCGTTCCCAGGCCCGGCGGCGGGAGGACAGGGCAGGGCAGGGCAGGGCGGGTGTCCCCAGGGGCGGGCCCCCAGTAACTGCTTTGGAAAATATGCAGGCCTGGCCCCCAGCCCAGACCTGAGTCATCAGGCTCCGCGGCCGCCTGGAGTCCCGGACTCACCACCCGTTATCCGGGAGGGGCGGGTCCCCGTCG
Organism: Capromys pilorides; assembly: GCA_004027915.1. Lineage (NCBI taxonomy): Eukaryota > Metazoa > Chordata > Mammalia > Rodentia > Capromyidae > Capromys > Capromys pilorides. The sequence continues at coordinate 4,994 of PVKN010006595.1, forward strand.
CACCCCCCTTGTCCCGCCGCAAGACAACCTGACTGCAACCTGGAGAGAAGCCTGGGCTTTATTTGCTCTGTAGGGACTCTGACGGGTTCGAGGCCGCTCCCGGGTGTGGGGTTCGCCGGTGGGCGTGGGGAATCCCAGCGACCCCCTGGAGGGGGCCGGGTCTCCAGCTGTTTGTCCCTCCCCCGCGTGGGCGTGGGATTCCCCAGGCCAGGGTGAGGCGCTAATGTGGTGAAGGCCTAAAAGGTAGGGGAGGGAGGCCATGGAGGGAAAAGGACTGTAGCACCAAGAACCCTCCCCCAGGACATTCCTGAAATCGGTGTTAGAGAACACCCTGGCGCCGATGTACCCGGAGGGGTGCCTCTTAGGTGCTGCAGAAAGGAGGGGCTGCAGCAGTCCCAGAATTGGGGCACCTGTGTGAGACCCGGGGCAGGCTGGCTGGTGATGGGCAGAGGACAGAAGTCCCTCCATGGGGGCGTGGTCCCTCCAGGGTGGAAGGGGTTTTCCTACCTGCTACACAATCTTTGTTAAAGAAATGTTGAGATCAGAAAATGGAGCTTTCCCCAAGAGGTGGGGAGAGGGCAGAAGAGGGCTCCTCTGAGGAAGCAGGAGGTCGAGGGCCTCCGGTGGTCCCAAGACCTGAGAACAAGGGCAGGTGAGAGAGAGAGTCTTTGCCTGGCCGGGCAGAAGGAATTGGGGGGTCTGTCGCTTTGGCGTGCTTCTGTGTGATCGGTATGTGCCCTTTCCTGAGAATGGCAGCTCCATGAGGGCTGGGCAATGTAGTAAGTGCTCAATAAATACTTGAATGACTGATGTGCGGGCCAGTGCCCATGTGTTCCTGTCTGTGTGATGTGCCCGAATGCATGTATGTATGTGGTGTGCAGCGCAGCCATAATGTGCCAGGAGGTGTGCAGAGTGGCAGGGAGGAGCCTTGCCCTCCCCCAGTCCTGACTAAATGCTTGGACCCAAGTGTCTGGTGGTGGGGAGAGGAAGACCCCGTCCTCACAGCCTGGCAGGGTGGCGCGTGTGGGTCGCAGCAGGGTTGCAAGTGGAGCCAGGGGCCAGAGCAGGGTGCATGGAAGCAGGGCCATGCGGCAGCGGCTCACTCAGCGGAGCCCTTGTGGCGCCGCTTGGAGGGTGGCACAAGGCGGCGGGGCAGGTTGGTGGGCAGCCCGTGGCCCTCCAGCTTGGCCTCAATGAGGTGGCTGGCCAGGGCAAACTCCTCGTCATCCAGCATGCCGTCGCGGTCCACGTCGCTCAGCTTCCAGATCCGCCCCAGCACAGAGTTGGGGAGCTTGGTGCCCACCATCCAGGTCTTGGCCTTGGAGCCGCTCAGTTTGCCTTCCGCCGGCGCCAGGTTGTAGAAGATCTCGTCGTACTTGGACTTGTCCTTCGTCACCACCCACTCAGCCTCCTCGTCGGAACCCTCCTCACCATCCTCCAGTGCCTCATCTGGGCCCCGCTCCACGAAGGGCCCCATGTGGGTGCCCTCAAAGGCACCGCCCTGGACTCCCACCTCCGTGCTCTCCAGCTCCTCCTGCCTCAGCAGGGGCATTAGCTTGGCGATGTCCTGGGTCAGCATCTCATCCAGAGCCTCCAGCAGTTTTGACTTCAGGGAGTGGAATTTGGTGAAGTCGTAGGCCATGAGCATCTCCTGTGGAGGGAGGTGAGGTCCCAAGACGTCAGCGCAGTGCTGGCCACGCACTTTTCTCCAACACTACAAACCTAGGTCTGACCATGCAAGTTGTTTACCTCATCTCCCAAAGTCGGTTATTTTTAGGGTGGAATTTCTGAATATTACCTTGGTATGTGGTTGCCTGAGAAAGACTACACTTCCCAGGAACCCTTGCAGTCATCTGGCCACCTGACTACATTCCAACCAATTGGGTGTAAGAACAAGTTGCCCCCTGCAACTTTGCTGATTACTCTTCAATATGTAGCCATTGGCCACATTTGCTTATTTCAGTTAATCAAAATTAAAAATCTAGCCGGGCGTGGTGGCACATGCTTGTAATCCTAGCACTTGGGCAGCTGAGGCAGGAGGATCAGTGTGAGTTCGAGACCAGCCTGGGCTACAAAAGTGAACTCAAGGCCAGCCTGAACTGCATCGTGAGACCTTGTCTCAAAAAGGAAAAAAAAAATTAAAAATCTATAACTCAGAGTTGTTTTTTGGTTTGTTTTTTGTTTGTTTTTCCTGTCTCAGGCTGCCCTAAGGGCAGGCCTAATGCAGCATGTGTAGCAGGGGATTGAACCATGGTCTCCTGCATCTGACTTCCTGCGCTTGATGGGCTTTGCCCAAAAAGGTGCTTTAAACAACTGAGCTAAACCACAAGCCCCTATAACTCAGTTTTTGTGTGTGTGTGTTCCCCTCCCTTCTCTTTCACCACAAATCAAACATAACAGCTGAGCTGTATCCTTTATTTTGTATTTTAGGGAAAGGTCTACAGGGTGTTGAGGGTCTCACTACTAGATCAGACTTGTAGTGATCCGCCTGTTTATAGTTTCCCAAGAGTTGGGATTACAGACACGTGCCACCACGCCCAGTCTCCATTGCAGTCTCAGGGCACCCTGGAGGTGAGGGCCAGCACGGGTGGGGCCAGCAGGGCAGACCTGGGGATTGAACCCTCTGCCCCTGCACCTGCTTGCAGGAGGTTTAATCCACTGAGCTATTTGGCCGGCTCTGAGCTGTATCTTTTTAAAAAATTTATTTTCAGCTTCTTTTTCTTAAGGTCTCACTATGCAGTCCAGGCTGGCTTCAAACTTCTGATCCTCCAGCCTCAGCCTCGCAAGTAACTGGGATTACAGGCAGGCACCAGCACGGCTTCCTCTACTATTCAGTTTTATAGTGTCCAGCAGCTATCAGTTGTATTGTGGTCCAGCCTGGAACACTTCCATCATGGTAGAAAGTACTGTTGACTAGGACTGTTCTAGAAAAGGTCCTTAGAGAAACTGTTCTTTTCCCGTCCCTCCCCTCTTGCTGCCGGAATGCTGACACAATGACTAAAGTTTCTGCAGCCATTTTACGCCATGAACCTTCTTGGGAGTGGAGGCCAGACATGGAGAGGAAATAATAAAGACCAGTTCCTTGGCTCCATAAAGCACCAAATCAGTCTGGACCACATATGACGAAGAAGGGAAAACAAAACTCTAAGTGAAGCCACTGTTATTGTGTGTCTGTTCTTCACTCTACTATTCTACTTCATAAAACCAGGCTCCCACAGATGCACGTTTGGAAGGCGCTTCCCAGAGGCGCCCCACCCCCTGCCGCTTTCCTCCCGGAGGTCACAGAGGGTGACCTCCCCCCTCACCCAGCCACCCCTCCCAGCAGCTCCAACCTGCATCTTCTGGCAGTCCGGAAAGTCGCCGGGGGATATATGGTGCTCCAGCTGGATCTTGGCAAAGATGACGGGCAGCTTGAGGATCAGCTGCTTCTTCTTGTTCTCCTTCCCAAACACAGAGGGCATCTCCTTCTTCAGGTAGCTGATGATGTACGCGTGCACCTGGGGAGGAGTGGCTCACCTAAGCCTGAGGAGGCCCAGGGGCTGGAGATCTGCCTTTCATTTTCTTTCATTAGTTCAGGATCAAACCCTCCACACTGAGCTCCATCCCTTGCCCATTTTTAAAATTTGAAACAGGGTCTCATTCACTCACTGAGTTGCCTGGGCCAGACTCAAACTTGTAACCCTCCTGCCTCAGCTTCCCCAGTGCTGGGGTTACAGGTGTGCACCACCACGCTTTGCTCTTTTGTTTCTTTTTTTGAGACAGGGTCTTGCCATGGCTGGCCTTGAACTCATGGTGATCCTCCTGCCTCAGCTTCCTGACAGCTGGGACCATAGACACCCACCACCATGCCCAGCTCAGTAACTGCTAGTGGAAAGGGGTCCTGACACCAACAGGTCTGAGTGCCGTGGGCCCTGTATGTCTTGACTGCACCCTGCAGATGCATTCAACAGCTCCCCCCCTCTACTGCCTCTCCTCACTGCCATCCACAGCCAGGACACATCCACAACAGCCTCTCCCTACCCCAGGGTCTCTGCACTTGCTGATTGCTCTGCCAGAGCTCTGTTCTGGCTTCTGCAGATCTGACTCCCTCGAAGTCCTTTACACATCCCATCCCACAGAGATTGTCCAGCCCAACCAACACTGTCGCCTTCGGCGTTCCCTTTCACAGGGTGTCACAACGTATGGCTAGTCCACATATCTGTAGCTTTGCTGGTTTTGTTTCTCGCCATCTCATGTGAGCCCCTGGCCTGTTTCCTTTGCGCAGGTACCACGTGCACAGAGAGCACTTCTGAGGCACAGGTATGGGAACAACAATGAACTCAGGATCCTTGGAGCCCGGATCTCCCAAACCACTGAGCCACTAGCAAGGAGGGCAGCACGGCGGGGACTGGCACGGCCACTTTCTAAAAGCGCACGTGAACATAAAAACAACAGGTGCTGGTGCACGTCTGTAATCCCAGCACTTGGGAGGATGTCCTAGGTAAGCCTGAATTACTAGTAAGACTGTCTCTCAAAAAAAAAAAAAAAAAAAAAAAAAAATCATAGTTTTAAGCTGGGATTGGTGTCCACATTCAGCATTTTAGTAGCTGGAGAGGCTGAGGCAGAAGGTTCGAAAGCTTGAGCCCATCCTCTAGAATTTCGAGACTTTGCAAGACCCTGTCTCAAACTAATAAAAACAGGGCTTAGGTGTAGCTCTGTGTGAAGGCCCAGCCCAGCAACAGCAGTCAGGCTGGGTTTAGAACAGTTCCAGCGGCCCCTGGCCAGCACGCTCCTGCCCTGGGGCCTCTGCACATACTTCCCAAGATCGATCCGCTCTGGCTCTCCCAACACAGCAGGGGCGTGACCAGGTCGATGGGCGTGACCTGAGGAAACTGGCCAATGGCGTGGAGGGGGTGGGGTCCAGCAGCCCGGGCTGGGCACACAGAGCTGATGGCTTTTCCAAGGAGGAAGCGGGGAAAGGTGCCAGGAAGAGATAAGGTGGGCGGCAGGCCGGGGCGCGGGGTGGCCCCGGGATTTGTCCTTGTTTCCGGAGCCGCCTCCTGCCTACCCAGTGCACCAGGTGTCCCCTGTCCGGGTTCCCCTGGGGCCCAGCGATGGAGGGCGAGGAAGCCAGAGAGAGGAGCTGGCGGCGGCCGAGCTGGAGAAAGCGCGGGAGAGAGGAAGAGCCGCGGGGGAGGGAGCGCGAGGCCGCGCCACGGAGCTCCGAGTCCAGTTCCCCGGGCGGAGGGGATTCTGACTCATCCTCTCCCCGTCCTTAAAACAACACCTCAGCCCCTCCTTCGCCGCCACCGCCACTGCCACCTACAGCTTTCTGGACCCCGTTCTGCCCTGGCAGCCTCCACTGGTGACCGCCCCTCTTAGCCTCTCCCTCATGAGGCCCGACCCCGACCCAGGCTCCCCTTCAGCTTCCACGCTGGCCTCCCTGTCCTTGAATATCCTCCAGAAGCCAGCCTGAGTCTCACCCTGTCCTGCTCCTGCCCTAAAACCTGCAGTGGCTCCCCAGCCCCCAACAGAGCCCGCCAGAGCCCAGCCCAGCCTCAAAGGGATTTTACCCGCGCTGTTTACCCTGGGCTGCACACCAACATCTCTTTGACACCCTCTCTTCCAGGCTTCCCTTCTTGCCTCCTGAGATACCTGGCCCCCAGCTCTGGCCTCCCACAGCTGTCACTGTCCCAGGGTGGTAGTGAAGCTCAGGGTTTGTCTAGTGTCTCAGTCAGTAAATATGTACTGAGATGTGATCTGTCCAAGCCCTGGAACTCATCCTGGAGGACTCCCAAGCTCCCTGACTTAACAGGAGCTGAGGACACAGATGGTAAACATAGACCCCCAAGAATGGCTGACACAGGGGTGCTGGCCCTGAGGGTAAAATGCCAGCAGGGTTAGGGCCAGAGCAGGACCCATACAAACCAGGCAAGGACAGGCCTCCGGTGAGTGGCATGTGATAACGACTTGACAGAGGCTTGGAGTACACCAGTCTTTGGGGGAGCTGAGGGGAGGGAAGCAAAGGGAAAAGAGGTTTCCAGGAGATATAGCAAGAGCAAAGGCCCTAGGGCAGAGCTAGGAGGGGTGCTGTGCAAGGGATGATGGGAAGGGAATGGGAGATGAGGTCAGAGGACATGGACTGGGGCGGGTATATGATATGTAGGTCACCTGGAGGACCTGGCTTTCAGAGATGGGGTCATGGGAGCTGTGGACAGAGGGGAGACAAGATACAATCTGATTGCTAGCTGTGGCAGCATGCTTGCGTGTAATCCCAGCACTGGGGAGACTGAGGCAAGAGAGATCACTGTGAATTTCAGGCCCTCCTGGGCTACATAGTGATGAGACCCTGTCTAAAAAAAAAAAAGGCTGGAGATATAGCTCAGCAGCACAGTGCTCAGTGCCTTGCCTGGCAAGTGCAGGTACTGAGTTCGATTCCCGGTACCAAATAAAACAAGATACAAAGGAGAGCAGAGACAGCTTACCCCTTCCTCTCCACAAGAGCAGCCCACGTACAGGGCTCACCCCCTATCCACTGGGTCAGGCAGTGCCAGCTCTGCTTGGCCTCGCCCCACTGCCCCGCTCACCCTGGCCAGCCGCGCACGCTTCACCAGGTCGTTCAGCTTGCGCAGCGCTGCATGGCGTGGCAGGCCCTGGATGTCACGAAACAGGTCCTGCTCCTCCAGCTCGAAGAGGCGCCGGTTGTCGGGCACGAGGAGCGGCTGCGACCAGAAGGAGCCGATGTAGACGCGCAGGACCTCTGGCGTGCCCACCACCTTGCCCAGCGCCCACATGAGCGCTCCGTACACCCGCATCAGCTGCTGTGTTTCCACCATGTCGGCCTTGTTGAGCACCACACGGATCTTGTCCTCATAGCCGTGCAGGGCTCCGATGGCCTCGGAGAACTCATCGGAGATCTCCAGCTTGTGCGCATCAAAGAGCAGGATGATGAGGTCGACGCGCTCTGCAAACCAGCGCAGCACTGCCGGGAAGTCGTAGCCTTGGGGGAAGGGGGCAGATGTCAGACCCCATGGGGCCGGGGAGATAGCTCAGTAGAAGCGCTTGCCTGGCAAGTGCAAGGGCCTGAGTTCAATCCCCGGTCCCTAAAAAAAAAAAACTCTGAGATGTCAGACTCCAAACTCTAGGAGCATTCATTCTTTTTTTGTTTGTTCGTTTGTTTTTTTATAGGATTATTTTATAATAGTCATCCAAAGAGTCCAGTTCAAAAGAGTGCAGAAGATCCGGCCGTACACTAATTCATTCTTTTTGGACTGCACAGATGTTCAGGTTGTCCTCCAGTTGTTACCTACCCAAATCCTGGTCTATGTGAAATATCTGAGGTACCCCTTGTGTCCCAGCACCTGGCACTCAGGTTTTCTAGAGACCCCTGTACTTCTGCAGACTCCAGGCTTGCCATGGACCTCCATGACCTCTCCCCTCAAGGCCAGTCTGAATACATTGCAAAACCCTGTCTCAGAAAAAAACAAAGCCAAAACTCCAAGCAGAGCTCATGAGCCTAGACAGAAGCGACTGAGAGACCCCTCGATCTGGAAGACAAGCACACCCGGCTATGAATCTTCTCTGTACAACAGCAGCCCTGCGACTTCAGGGAAGTAAGTATCGAAATCGCTCTGAACTTGTTTCCCCTTCTAACAGACTGGAGATCATAACAGCTCCTACCTCACAGGGCAACGGGAAGATGAAAAGAACATGAATGAGCTGATGGATGTGAAGAGTTTAAAACAATGGCTGGCATCAAACCGTACACTAAAACATGAGTTTTATGACATGTAAGTTATGCCTCAATAAAAACAGCACTGAAGGCCGGGCGTGGTGGTGCACACCTGTAATCAAAGCACTGCGGAGGCTGAAAACAAGAGGATCACTGTGAGTTCGTGCTGCTTAGTGAGGCCCTGTATCAAATACATTAAAAAATAAAAATAAACAAAAGCAAGGGGCCCAAGGAGGTAGCTCCGCAGCATAAGTGCCTGCCTGGCAAGCTCAAGATCCTGAGCTTGATGCCCAGTACCGCCAAAAAAAAAAGAAGACGGGGTGATAGTAGGAACACAGTAGCTGGGTCACAAGTGTGTGTTAGACTTGGATGTGTCAGCCTCCACCAGGTGGCTCTGGAACCTTCCCAAGTTGCCTGCTCTGGAGAAGGGGCAGGGACCATGGGGCAGTGCCAGCCCTGTCCATATGGGCTAAGAGTCCCCGGTGTGGCAGCACTTTTGCCACCCCATTTTCCAGACAAGAAAACTGAGGCATGAAAGACTAAGAGGCTTATGCAAGACACACAGGCAGGAGGGAACAGGACAAGAGCTAATAGGCCTCTATCTCTAAGCTCCCCTACTGGGGAGCTAGTGGCCCTGACCTGGTCCAGCCCAGGCTGCTTGGGGAAGTTGCTGAGGTGGGCAGGGCACAAGGGCTCTCTCTCTCTCTCTCTGTCTCTGTCTCTCTCTGTCTCTCTCTCTCTCTGGCGGACTTGGTAAGTGTGTCCCACCAGGCACTGATTCACCATGAGAATGGACACGGAAGGGCGGGGCTGCAAGGAAATAAGCCCTGCTCCAGATCCCACAGTGCCCACTGTGTGCCAGCTCAGTTCCAAGGCTGCTAACTCCTCCTGCAAGCCTGGGGTGAGAGTGTCGCTGTTCCCATTCATAATGAGAGCCAGGCACAGGGCAAGTGGTACATTTTAAAGTAGCAGAGGAGCCCCAGGCAGGTGTGTGGTGGCATACTCCTGTGATCCCAGCACTCAGGAGGCTGAAGCAGGACAACCACCATAAATTCAAGCCCTCCAGGCAGGCCTGGGCTCTCTCTCAAGGAAAACGTAGCAGAGGTCAGATTGGAAGCAGAGCCCCACTAGGCCAGAGTCTCAAACCGAACACTCACAGATGTTCCATGCACGCAGAGGGTGCTACACGCCCAGCAGAGCACACACAGCTGGACACAATGAGAGACACACACTCTAGATGCAGGCTTCCGGGCCACCCCTGCTCAGCATCCCAGACACACACACACACACACACACACACACACAGGCACACTGCTACAACCAGAGACACCGGCACATACCCAGAGGCACACCTGCACATCCACTGCTCTTCACAGACAGAGCCATACACACACCCAGCGCACCCAGAGACACAATCACACGGTGGCACAACACACACACACACGTTCTCACATACTTAGGTACGCAGGGCACCGTGTGCACCAAGACACAGTCGCATGCAGTCCATAGAGCCTCTTTCTGCTGGGCGTGGTGGTGCGCGCCTCTAATCCTAGCACTCGGGAGGCTGAGGCAGGAGGGTGGCTGTGAGTTCGAAGCCAACCTGGGCTACAGAGCAAGCTCCTGTCCAAAAAAAAAATCCCCTTCTGGTCCTCCATAACCACACAAGGGAAGCACATGCAGACACAGGTCTGCCCAGCTACCCTCACGTTCACACTCACACCCACACTCTGCACTGTCCCCCTGCGCACACCGCCTTACCCAGTGACACAGACACAGTCACCATGTTGCAGCGTGTGAGGTCATCTCACATGGGCCCACAGCGCCCACCCGGCACTCAGTGCTCCACAGTGCCCTGTCCGCACAGTCGCAGTCGCACTTCTCTCTCTCTCCCTATCTCTCTCTGTCTCTCTCTGTCTCTCTCTGTCTCTCCCTCTCTCTCTCTCCCTGTTTCTCTCTGTCTCTCCCTCTCTGTCTCTCCCTCTCTGTCTCTCTCCGGCTCTCTCTCTCATTCACACACACACACACACACACACACACACAGCCTCAACACCCAGTTATACACAGTGACACATTTTCCCTGGACAAGCAGGAGGTCAGGGACACACATCAACCCAGGGTCTCCTCTTCTTCCCATACCCCCAAGCCAGAGAAGGAGCCCTCATTCTCCATTCCCCAAAGCCTGGGCAGAGACTTAGGGATGGGCTCCCCTGCGGTCCCTGGCCAGCCCCAGGCCGGGAGCTCCAGGAATTCCTCTCTGGCTGGCAATACTGCGTCCTCAGCCTCTCCACCCCCCGACCCCCCCAGCCTCCTGCAGCTGTCTCCTGCCTCTCCCGCTGAGGCTGGGCCACTGGACAGGGGCCAGGGACACGGAACTCTGGGTGTCCCCGCCCCACCCTGGCCTCCCGGGTCCCCTCTGCCCCACACTGCTGCCTCCTTTGCCCTGGTTCTGGGCGGGCCTATGAGACCAGGAGTGGGGTGGGCAGATGCAGGGGCCAGGGGGGAGACCCTGGGAAGCAGATCCTGGGTGCTGGTGGGGGGGTGCGGGGCAGGGGGGGGAGCAGCAGGGGCCGGGTGGGGACGGCTCCCTCGAGGCTCTGCTGGAATTCACCCCGCTGCTCCCCCTGCACAGCTGTTTATAAATTCCAGGCCTGGTCTTGGCCCTGGCCCAGATTCCCCTCCTGCGCCTACCAGCCCCATCTGCGCCCAGGCCAGCCCAGCTCTGACTCTCTGACTTGAGTCACTCAGAACCCCTGCCTTGGGCAGGCACTCTGTCCTCCTCACTCTGCCCCTCCCAGCTCCGGCCGGCCCCAGCATGTGCCCAGCTGCTCACAGGCGTCCCCCACACGCCTCCCATGGCACCCGCAGCCGGCATCCACACAGGACGACGGCAGCCACACACCCATCCACCCCACGCTGGCCTCTCACTCACCACGGCTCACTCTCTGCTTGGCGCCTGACAGGATGCCGGGGGTGTCGATGATGCTGATGCTCTCCAGGACCTGGTTGGGGAGCTGGGCACACATGAACCTGGGGGCAGGGAGATCAGGGTCAGCAGGGACGATGCCACAGCAGAGACAGGGCACACACTGAGGAGGGGTCGCTCTCCTCCCCATGGGCAGCAAAGGTGCCAACGCCCCACTCCAGGCCACCCCACCTGTTAAGGAAGGTGTTCCCGAAGGGGTTGAGCTTCCGGAAGGGCTTGTCAGGGTCCACAACCAGGGCATTGCCTGGCACGGTGCCTTCAGTATCACCATGCATGACAGCCACGAAGCAGTCGGTGGTGGGCTCAGGTCCCACGCGGGAGCCAGGCACCTCCTGCTCCAGCAGGTACTGGATAAAGCTGGTCTTGCCCGTGCTGTACTGGCCGGCCACCAGCACCATAGGCTTGCCGTCGAAGTCAGCATCCTCCAAGGCCTGCGAGTGGAAGGCGCCGAAGCGGTAGTGCTCTTCCAGGGGCAGCAGCTTGCTTCTGTACAGTTCCTTGAGCGCCGAGGTCACTGTGCGGATGGCCTCGGGCTGCTGGCCCCGGGCTCCACCCCGCTTCAGCCAGCTGAACATGACGGCTGTGCAGGGGGCAGGGGTCGCTGCACTGAGAGAGCTGAGGTGGGAGCTGCTGCCTGCGGGGTAGCACTGAAGAGCAGGCGCCTGGAGAGGGTGGGCAGAGAGGAGCAGGAAAAGGGGTGTCAGGCAAGGAACAGAGGGGTGCCTGGGAAGGAGCTGCTGGTGGGAGCCCAGAACAGGACAGCTAGCTGCCAGGAGGAAAGGCATTCCCATGTCTTTGGGCCACTTAGCACATTTCCTGTCACTCCTGAATGCCACAGGCACAGGGCCACCTGCCTAGAGCCCCCAGTGGGAAGCTGGGTGCCAGACAAACAGTGATACCAGGAAAATGCCAAGCAACCATCAAGAGGAGGGCATGAAAAGCTGGCCACGGGGGCCAAAGCAGGAGGATCAGTGCTAGTTCAATATCAACCTGGGCTACAAAAGTGAGCTCAAGGCCAGCCTGAGCTGCATAGCAAGACCTTGTCTCAAAAAGACAAAAAAAAAAAAAAAGCTGGCCACAGGGGCAGCAAAGTTCGGAGCTTTTTCTTTTTTAAATTTTGAGACAGGGTCTTCCTAAACTGTTAATTTGCCTAGGTGGGGCTCAGATTTGTGACCCTCCTGTCTCAGCCACCCTAGGTACTGCAATTATAGATGTGTGCCACGATGTCCAGCTAGCTGACTATTGAGCTGCTACATACAACACAGAAAGACAGGCACTCAGGCAGAAGGTGCTTAAGTGCAAACGTACAGGGGAAGAGAGACCACTGGGTGCTGGGAGGTGGGAAGTACATGGTGGGGTGACTCTGAGAAGGGTAAGAAATGGGGATGAGGTGAATGCTGTTCTTTTCATTCCCATCACCTGATAAGACAGAGCTCCTATTTTCTTTCTTTCTTTTTTTTTTTTTTTTGACAGGATCTAGCTATGTAGTCTACTGGCCTTGCACTCCAGGAGATGCTCCTGCCTCAGCCTCCCATGTGCTGAGATCACAGACATGCGCCTGTACAGTCAGGCACATCCTTCCAGAGAACTAGGTCTTGGTCTGCCTTGCGTCTAAACACCACCCCCACTGGAAGAATCCAGGGCTCCTTGGAGAAAGGCAACCCCAGGGCTGGGCAGGAACAGAACCAGGGGGCTGATCCAAGTGGGTGGCGCTAGATCCGCAGGGCATGTCACTGAGACCCAGGGCCTAGCTTGAGCCTCAAGCACTAGCCAAGAGTGGACCATGTAAGCACCGAAGGAACTGAAGAGCCAACGCGGTGAAAATCTGTAAACTCACAAGGATACTTCACCCGGGTGGGGAGGGAAAGGAGTAGGAGAGGCAGCAGGAACCGGGCTTGGAATGTGCACAGAGGTGGGGTCCCAGGCGCTGACTCAAGCAGAGGGAGTGTTGGGGATATCTCAGAGGGATGCCTGGGGCTAAAGGGTGGTGGGCCACTAACGGGACAGAGCCAAAGGAGGGCAGCTTGGAGGATGGCGAGGGTCGTTGGAGCCCGGGAAAACCTGCGGAAACGAAGCATGCGGAGTGGGGGCTTCCGGACCGTCACAAAAGGAGGGGACGCAGATTTTCGGGGCGCGGGCTCTGGTACACTCACCCGGCTGGAGTCCCGTCGGAGGCGCTGCGCGGCCTGTGCTCGGTCCTCTCTCTAGCCGTCTGCTCCGGGTGGGGCCGCGGGAGGAGGGGCGAAGGCGGAGGCGGGACGCAGCCGCCCCCACCAAGGTCTCCGGCCTCGGGCGCCCCCTGGCGGGCATGGGCAAGGACACCCCAGCAGGGCACCCAGGCTCCCAGGCTCAGGTTCGAATTTCACCCGCGCCTGGGCGCTGGGAGCCTCGCATTCTGCTGCCCTTCTAACATGAGAATAGGAATAGCAGCAGCAGCTCTAATAATTCTAATCATCTTCAATCTTAACTGAGGCCATGCAACTCTGCCCACAGCCCTCCCTGACTCCGTTTTTCTCTCCAGTGGCAGGGAACAGCAGCTAGCATAGGGACTGGCGGGCGGGGAGATGGTATGGGCCTGGGCACTGCACCCCCTGTAGTGGGTACTTATCTAGGTCCCCGTACCCTCGAACTCAGAGCATGTGAGGCTTTAGATGGAGTCCTGCCCTGACACTTCTCACGAAGAACCCCAGGGAAAGGTCTCTGATCCCATGCCTCAGTTTCCCCACTTATAACTCTTTGTTTGGACTTCAGGGCTTGTTGCCCCAACACATTTCCTTGGCTAAAACCCCACCAGACCCCTCACTCTGGTTCTCATCCTGGCTCAGTTTCCCTCCTTGGTACTTGACTGTGGAGACAGGGTCTCACTATGCAGCCCAGGATGGCCTCAAACTCCTGGCGATCCTCCTGCCCCAGCCTCCCCAGCCCTGGGATCACAGGCGTGTGCCCCCACGCGCTGCCGAGGGCAGGAATTTTATCCAAGTTGCTTGCCGTTGTTGCCCAGTGCCAGGAGCACAGCGGTTATTATTTCTTCGCTGGTGCTCGGTGGGGCCCGGGCAGGGTCTGGTGCACACTTAGCCAGTGTTTGCCACCGTGCTACACCCCAGCCCACAAATAAATACTCAGGAGGCAAATATTTAAATTTAAAAATAAAATAATACTGACACGGAAAAATGTCTAATCAGTTGACAGCAAATGTTCTCAAGTGGGTGGTGATGAGGGCTGCACACCTCTGCGAACACAAGAAACACTGCTGAATTGTGCGCTGTTTATTTTATGAAATCAGTTTACCGTTAGCTTTGTTGAGTCTTGGGGACGACCTCATGTCCACTAGGCAAGCAGCCAGCCCTGAGCCATGGCCCCCATCATCCTGTTTGGTGTTTCACTTTGCTTTGTTTTGCTTTGTTTTCGGTCCTGGGGACGCAAAGACTGACAAACCAGCTGAGTTTTTGTCACTAGTTCCCTCCATCCCCGCGTCAAACCTCAAGGGAGGGAATGTGACAGGGGCCTTTGCAGACCTCAAAGCCATTATGCTGGATGACAGCACCCAGCAGGACAGGAGCAGCCACCAAAGGGGCGGCGGGGGTTACTGCTGCAAGGGTGCAGCGCTTCAGTGACCAAGGCGGTTACGGCTGCCTGATCTTCTTGCCACTGTGCAGAATCTTTAAAAAAAAAACGGTGACCAAAAAATTTTAAAAATAAAAACGGTGACAGTGGAGCACGGTGGCGCATGCCTGTGTAATTCTAGCACAGAGAGAGGCTGAGGCAGGAGGATCACCGTGGGTTGGGGGCTCACCGGAGCTGCATGGGGACTTCAGCTGGCACATCACAGTGAGATCCTGTCTCAAAACTCCAAAGATGGCCCACAATTGACACCCAGGAAATATCGCTGATCCGCAAGATGTCGCGCGCGGTCCCGGCCCCACAGCTCGGGCCGCGGTCAGCCGCTCTGGCCCACGCGCACGGAATCTCGGGCGACCTTCATTCGGGACACGTAGGGCTGAGGGTCAGGGGCGCGGTTGCACAAGTGGGAGCATGGCTCTGAAGCTGGGAAGGAGGACGGCCACCCCTGTAGAACCCACGTGTTATGGTTTATATCTAGTTGTCCCCCCAAAGCCTCGTGCAATCATGGGGCGGGGACTTCTAGAGTTTGAGACATGAGTCATGATCCACTGGGATTATGTGGTTTAGTACTGATGGGGTACAATTGGTTCCTCCCTGGAGCATGACCTGGGCCTGCCTAGGATATGATTGGCTCCTCCCTAGAGCGGGATCAAGGACCCATCCTGGGGTATGATTGGTTCCACCTTAGGGCATAATGGGCCCACATCAGAGTGACTGAGCACAAAGAGACCTTTTAAAGGGCTGTTGCTCTCTGCTCCCCTGGTTGTTCTGCCGCCATGAACTGGATGCCCTCTGCCCTGTTCCACTCAGCCTTGGGCCAGCCAAATATGGACTGAAACCTCCAGCAACTGTGAGCTAAATAAACCTTTCCTTCCTTCATTTTGAGTGTCGAGTATTTGTCCCAGCAACGAGTAAAAGTAACTAAGACACCACGTATCCGCATCCACCCAAGAACACGTCGGCGGCCCGCAGGGAAATGGGGCACAGCGCCCCGCGCCTGCGTCACCCTGGGCCAGCGCGGTGGGTGGCTCGCGGGCTCCGCTTCCGCCCTTGCCGTGTCCCGCCTGCCCGCAGAGGGCGCCAGCAGCCTCCTGGGTCCCCGCGGGCCGGCCTCCGCCCCTCCAGCCCGGCTCCCGCCCCTTCCCTCTTTCCCTGCGTGCCACTGCTCGCACGTCACCTCCTCACAGAGCCCACACTTTCGTGCCAAGAAAGTCAAGCGCCCTTGAGCAACTCCCTCACTGCACGAGTCACCCACTGAATGGGCGAGAGGGGTAGAATCCAGCTCACACCTTTGCCTTCCAAAGCTGGGGCCTAGGAAAAGGGAACCGGTCCTGTAACTCAGGAAGCGGGCTAGCAGCTGGCTTGAGAGTGACGCCTGTTGTTTGAAACCAGCTAGCTTGTAGTATTCACAGCAGCCCGAGATGGTTTTCCTTTTTTGCCCTTCGAACTTACACTGATCCCCCTGCCTCAGCCAGTGCTGGGATTAGAGGTGTGTAACACAACATTCAGTTTACGTTTCTTTCTGTCTGGTCTAAAGCTGCTGATATACAGCTGATCGCCATTGTTTGTGCTACCGTATCTGCCAGTCTGACCTGTTCGCCCAGATTTCTTGTACCCTCCTGTCTTTGCTTCCTCTCCAGCGGTCCATGTAGACCACACTGTCTACATTCCCACTTAAACAGTGTGCTGGTGGACACCTGTAATATAATGAAGCTGAAGCAAGAAGATCTTTAGGAGTTCAATACCAGCTGGAGTTACAAGATGAGCTCAAGGCTAAGTGGTGGTGGGACTGGTGCAGCATGTGGTGCCGGGGATCAAACCGCAGTCCCTGCAGTTGCCTGAGCTTTCCTAAGCAGGCGCTTTAGACCACTGAACCATCTCGCCAGGCCTCAAGGCTAAGTGGAACTGCAGAGTGAGACCCTGTCTCAAAAAGACTAAAAGGCCTGAAGAACAGAGCTAGGTGCTATCCGGTGTACTGAGTGCCATGCTTCAAGGTGAAGGGGGTAGGGGCGGGGGAGATGAGCTTTATCCCATTCTGGACACCGTTGGTGTCTGGGAACTCCTGGTTATTTTTGAGAACGGCACTAGGACCCCTGCCCATACTGACACCCCCACAGGCTCAAGTCCCTTATGTAAGTGGCCCAGTATTTCCATACAACATATACACATCACGACCTAAGTGATTAAGTTGCCAAGGCTGGGCTCAAACTGATCATCCTGCTTCAGCCTCCCAGAGTGCTGGGATCATAGCAGAGGTCACTGGCACCTGGGCCTTGTATACTTTACCATACTAATGCTATGGGTTTGTTTTTTGTTTTTTCATTTTTTATGTATTTGGTACAGGGTCTCACTACGAAGCTTGGACTTTTAAGTGTGTGTGGGAGGGGTATCAGGTGCCAGTGTTTGTGAGTTTATTTATGGCCGGCTCGGCCACAGCATGTGGTACCAGGGATCGAACTGCAGTTGCCTACGCTTGCCTAAGCAGGTTCTTTAGGCTGCTGAGCCATTTTGCCAGCCCCTGCTTGGACTCTTAAGGATCCTCCTGTTTTCAGCCTCCCCAGGGCTAGGATTACAGGCGTGGGCCACCACACCTGGACTCGCACTCTATCACTGGCTCAGTGAGCTCCAGGAGTGGGGCTGGCGCTGCATGTGGGACCAGGCATCAAACTCTGTCCCTGTGCTTTGCCAAAGCAGGCACTTCAGTCTGCTGAGTTATCTTGCCAGCCCTAATGCTATGTAAATAGGTTCACACTGGAGTGTTTTGAGGATGATGACAAGAAAGAAGTCTAAACACATTCAGTACAGATGCAATTTTTAAAAAATCATTTCCTGTCCCTGGTCAGTTGAACCCACGCTTGGAGACCCTGGAGTGTAGAGGATCAACTGTATATGCTGGAAGACTTTAAACATAAAACAAGAGGACTGGCAGGCCTTCTGACAGATGCTGCTGGGGACCTTCCTGGTTGAGGGGATTTGTAGCTGCTGCCCAGCAGGGATGCCTGCCTTGTTCACGTGGCCCGAGCCAGGGCACAGCACAGCTGGAATCTAGCAGGCGCCCACCCAGCACCCTCAGCCCTTTCCCACTCGGGGCCTTGCCATCACAACCACCCCCTATCGAAAACTCCTCAAAGCAAGGGACCAAAGGGGCACGAGTACAGTTTTAAAAAAAAGGACTGTTGTTTTTTTAATTTACAAGAGTTCTAAATGTACAGAATTCTCCTTTAAAAAATCGTTATACACAATAAATACAGTACAAAAAAATTTATCTTACAGTACTAGTTTCGTCTCCGAGATTTCAAAACGTGGCGCGGGAGGCAGGAAGGGAAGATGGCTGGGTGGGCTTGGGGGAGACCCGGGCCTGTGGCTGGGATTTCCAAGTGGAGGGGCTGAGTGTCCCGGATCTCCCCCTTGCACACGCACGCACACACGCACGCACACACGCTCTCACACACACACAGGGACACGGGCACAGCTGGGCAGTGCCCGTGCGGAAGTGACATAGGTCATCTGGGACCTGGCTCCCACCCACCTTGGGTTTGGTTTACAGCCCAGGCCAGGAGGCTGGGAGACCTGGCAGGAGCCCCCTCAACACCCCTAACCATGGTCCTGATGCCACACAGACAAGACCGGTGTCCAGATGCGGGCGGTGGGAACACCTGGTGTCCCTTGCCCAGCAGACAACAGGCTACAGCCGGAAGTGGGAAGAGCAACACACTAGAAAGACGCCCCCCTTTGGTGGTGGGGAGACACGTGCACGTGACAGTTCCCTCTCCTAAACCCATACACTCTACCGGACCCCTAAAAAACCCTCTGGGCAGAAGTGGAGGTAGGGAAGGAGGCCTTTGTGACTCAAATAACTTAGGCAAGAAGGACTGCGGGGTCCCTGGGCTGGTGTCCCTGGAGAACATGGCCCCAGCTGTCCCCAGGACAGGGTGGGTGGTAGGCTGCGTGTTATCTGTTCAACGTCCTGTCGGGGCCCAAACCTCCATTGTGGCTGGAGGGAGGAAAGGCTTCGGGCCTGTGCAGGGGCGGTGGGGATGTGGGTGTGGGAGGCACAGGGTGGGGACCCCGGCCTGGTGGCTGCTGTAGGTTTAGGATGCTGTCGATGGCGCTCTGCAGGTGCTCTGTGAGTGCGTCGTCCTGAGGACTGTCACTGGAGAAGCTGGCCTGGTCCACGTCCGGAGACTCGGACTTGCGCCGCTTGGTAGGGGGTGCCGGTGTTGGGTCCCAGCCGGGGTCAGGGGCTGTGGCTCCCGGGGCTGTGGGCTCTGTTGGTGTAGCCTTGCGCAGGCGCTGATACAGCTCATCCTCCACTGCGGCCAGCTCGCGGATGAGTCCACTAGTGGCCTCGTCTGCACGCGTGCCCACGTTCTCTCGGTAGGTCTTGCGCAGAGGCAGCCGCGGTCCATGTGTGCCTGACCCTGGTCCCGGCCCCGGTCCGGGCCCTGGCCCCGGCCCTGGCCCTGGCCCCGGTCCTGGCCCTGAGCCTGGTCCTGGCCCCGGCCCTGGCCCGGGGCCCGGGCCCGGGCCCGGCCCTGGCCCGGGGCCCGGTCCTGAACCTGGCCCTGGAGGCTTGCGTTCGGTAGCAGGAGCTGAGCGCTCGGCTGTGCCATTCACCTGGCCAGCGGCGGGTGGGGGTTGGTGCACCGGGTCAAGCGCAGTGTTGTGTACCACCTTGCTGAGCCCCGCCTCCTGTTTGATCTTCAGCTTCAGCCCAATGCGGCTGCGCGCCTCGTAAGTCTTGATGGGCGGCCGGTTGCGCGATGGCATCGGCCCATCCTCATCGGCGTCCAGGGAGGAGGCACCGGAAGACGACGACAGGGATGGGGACGACAGGGATGCAGATGGAGTTCGGGCCCAGGTCACCGATGGGGAACCGCCTGCCCCGCAGTGCCGGATCACGAGCTTGGTGGGTGGGTGCGCAGGTGCTGGGACACCGGGAGTTGTGGGCAGCGACGGGCCAGCACTGTGGCTGTGGCTGTGGCTGGGTGGCCGGGGTACCTCGGAAGAGGCCACGGTCGCAGGGAGGCCGAGGGAGCGTGAGGAAGACACGTACTCGTCTGCAATACCGGGGCAGAGCAAATCCACCCGGTTAGCAGTGGGAGGAAGGGGGGAGGGGCAGTGACTAGGCCTGCAAGCTCATACCTTCGCTGCTTCTGGTTCTGCAGCTCTGGAGCTTAAGCTCAAGGCCTTCGCACTGAGCTACACCGCCAGCCATTTCTGATTTTGGATTTTATTTTGGGTTTTTGGGACAAAGTCTTGGTTTGCCTCAACTTGCTGAAATCCTCCCTCCTCAGCCTCCTGAGTGCTAGGATGACAGGCATCTGCCTCCAAGCCCAGCTTGAGCCTGACCACTGATCAACTCCAAACTCTCCTGAAGCTAATCACGCTAACAGGAGGCCACAAGGAGCTACTGAGAGTTACAAGTAATTAAATAACAGCAAGTACGGTTCTTCAGTCTAGCAGGCCCCATTTCATGCTCAAGAGTGGCACAACATGGACCAGAGGCTCCAGAGCAGGCAGGACAGCTTGCACACTGCCAGCACAGTAGGACTTCTGTGGACAGTGGAGGCTACACGGCAGGAGAAGCCTGGTCTGGACGGGCGGCAGCACCTGCAGCCTCACCTGTCTCCTGCTTCGGGTGTCTCTGCCCTGAGGCAGAAACTCTCCACAGGTGCTTCCCAGGGCCCGCAGGGGCCAAGAAAAGCTTGCAGGTAAGAGGTCACGCATTGCACCCACAACCACTCTACAGAGGACAGAAGAGGCACAGAGAGTGACCACCAGAGTGGTCACAAAGCCACTAAGCCACAGATGTGTGTAACTCGGGAGTTACAAAGAGGGACCCAGTCAATTCTTGGTCTTTACAGAACTGTCTATAAAACTGCCCCCTTCACCATGGGCTCGGCTGCCACTCGCATCTGTTTCTCCTTTCAGCACTAATGACTAATTTTTAAAAATGCATATGGCCTATTGTGAAGTTATGGGCTTGATCCCCAGCAATGGGGAAAAAAATCCCAGGTTCAAGGCTCAAGGACAAAGCAGAAAGAATGCAGGAGTCCAGAGAGAGACGCAGGAGAGATTCTCTTCACAAAGGAAGCAAAGGGATTAGTTAACATGAACATGGGCACAGGAGAAGGGGATATTTTGGGTTTGGCTGGACTTTTCCTTACAGACGGGGTAAGGCTTGCAAGACTCTGAAGGTCGCACTTTACGGGAACCCACGGAGCTCCACAAGCTCAGGATCTGCACGAGGGGATGCGGCCACCATACATTCTGCAACCCAGGCACCTGGTTTGCCAGCCCCAGCCCCCAAGCAGGGGAGCCACAATGGAAAGACAGCTGGCCTTCAAGAGTGCCAGGGGGTGGGTTCGGACGCCACCTAGTGGTGGGCCAGGCAAAGCCGCGCAGCGGATGGCCGGCCCCTGTGCAAACCAACATGGGGCCAAGCAATGTCTCAACCCAGCCGGCTGACTCACCAGGCTTCTCCTTGGCCAGCTGCTTATCCAAGGCAAGGGTGGTCTTCTCCTCCTGAATGAACATTCGGTCAATCATCACCATTTCCGCTGAGGGGCTCACCCTCTGGGAGAGAAGAGAAGATCCTCAAATCAAGAGGTAAGGAGGGAGGAAGCAAAGGAGGCTCTTTTAAAATCTTTAGACAGTGTCACTAAACCACATTGCTCAGGCTTGGCTTTAACCTGCGATCCTCCTGCCTCATTCTCCCCGAGTGCTGGGCCGACAGCCATGTGCTACTGCATCCAGTCCCCCTCCCTCGAACCTCCCTTCCAGCAAAGAGGGGCCAGGATGGGGTGCGGGCCCTACCCGGGACTCCTCCAGGAGCAACAACCGGTACTTATTGAGCATGGCATGGGTGCGTTTCAGTAGCTGCGTGGAGACTGTCTCAAACTCCTCATCCACTGCCAGAAGAGAAGGGGTACAGGGTGTTGGGGGGCTGCACACAGCCTACCCACCCCAAGTTGGGGCCATGGGTCCTGTGCAGCGTAGGGAGGCCTCACCTTTGTGGTAGTCGCTGGGGGAGGGAAGGGCGCCTTGGTAGACATGGTAGGGCAGGAGGCGGTACAGGGCATCCTCAAAAGAGGGGAAGGCTGTCTTGTAGTCAGGGTGGAGGACGGAGCCCTGGTGTTTGTGCAAATGCTCCAGGAAGCTGCAGGCAGGGCAAGACCGCAGGCAGGTGGGCAGAGGCTCTGAGGGAAGCTGTCCACCACCCCTGCCCAGCCAAATACCCCTCAAGACGGGAGTGTGGGCTACCATGACCCCACTTCACAACTGAGTCCAGGAAAGGTGAGGTGCAGCCACTCCCTGCCCAGAGCACACAAGGAAGCAGAGGAGAGCGGGAGTCAGAGTCTGAGGGCGTTATTCTGCCCTTTGCCACCAGGGGGCAGCCGTCTCTGATTGCCAGGAGCCCACACACTCCCTTTGATGAGACAGCTCCTTTTCTACCCTTCCTCAGGGACTGGCAGCCTTCATGAGCAGGGACCCGGTCTTGGGCCTTGTTAACTGCTGTGACCCTGACATCCAGCATGGGACACAATGGGTACCTACATCTGCCACCCACCTAGAACAGCTCTTACTACGTAGCCCAAGCTGGCCTTGAACTCGGGGTTGTGCTGCTTCAGACTCCCCAGTGCTGAGATCACGGGAGTGTGCGCCACCCTGCCCGATGCCCCTGTTCCCGGTTCAGGACACAGTGCATTCAGGGAGGAGCACATGGTCAATGGAGCAGGACATTTGCAGAGCAGGGTCTCCCCTCCTGGAGAGGTGCTGCCACTCACCAGGCCTCTTTGCTGGGCTGCAGTGTTGGGGCTTTCTTCAGGCCGCTCAGCTTGCCCTCGTACTGGGAAGAAGATGCAAAGCTGAGGGGTGTGGTCCACCCAGAAATCTTCAGGGTCTCCCCATCAGCCCCTCACCCTGCCCCACAGTGCTTCATCTCAGCCGTCCAGGTGGGGTTCGCCCTGAAGACAGCTTCATCCCACTCCTGCCCCCCGACACTGGGCCACCCTGGAGCAGCAACAGTAGCGCTGTCCCTCTCCCGCCTCAGGCCAGCCCTGTCTCGGCACCCTTTACTCTCTGTCCAGCTGTCTTGGAGTTTAATCTCTGCCCCTATCCCAAGCCCCGCCCCAGGGACCTCACCTGCAACCCGGAGGACTTCACTGGCCCAGGTGCTGAGGCCTTGGCCACACTCAGGGTAGGGAGGGTGCTGGGAAAAGCTTTGCCCTCGGCAGGAAGCGAAGCAGGGAGGCCTGTGTGAGGTGGGGAGGACAGGCCCGGCTCACTGCGTGGAGGCCACCTGGGCTGTGAGCTTCCCTTCCTACTCCAGCCCTTGTCACCCTGACCTGGACAGTCAGTCCAGCCCCCTCCACCTGCCCATGGTGCCAAAGCCCGGGGATGCCCGGCACCAGCACACCGCAAAGCTCTGTCCAACCTGCCCCCTCTAGCTCTGCGTCACCTACCTGCAGTGACCATGGGTGCTGGTGTTGGGGGATGGCCGGTGCCGGCAGGAGCCCCAGCAGGGGCTGGCCCACCGACCAGCACAGAGGCAGTGGGGTTGGTGAGGGGCCCCAGGCTGGTGGAGGTCTGAGGGGCACCTGAGGCCTTGCTCTGGAGGATGATTCCAGATGGCACCTGAGGAGGGAGAAGTGGCTAAGAGGTGGGAGACATGGCCAGGTGCACCACGGCCAGGTAGGATTGGGGTGCAGGGCAGGTGGGTAGGGCCAACCCTGCTCCATACCTGGTGAAATCTCTCCAGCAGAGCCTTCGACTGGGGCAGCGCTGGGAAGGGGGTAGTCACCATCTGGAAGGTCCGAGGAGGCGGTGGGGGGGGAGCTGCGGGCTCGGGGACCAAGTGGAGGGTCGT